>JACXSJ010000589.1:0-224004 GCA_014851325.1 Pentalonia nigronervosa
ATACATATTGCTATCTATTTCCATTACAAATTGAATAGTTACTGTAAAATTAAATCATAAGATGTCTGTGAACCTAATATTAATATTAACTGTTCAAAACAATGAATTTGTATTACTTCATTTTTTTTTTTTTTATGCATTGCACATGTATGTTACATATATGCTATATGTGCACAATTAATAAGGTAATATATAGGAATAAATTATTCAAATGCGGGTCATTTTATGATTTAAAAATAATAAAAACTATGAACATTTTTATTTTGTTCATAATAACTGAATATTTTATGTAGTTTTTATATTGATAATAAAATTCAAAATAATATTAAAAATATAAATACTGGTTTGCATATAAAACTATTTTATTTTTATGAACTCTTTACATACATAAATAGGTTTAAATAAACCCATTACATATAGATTATGAAAATCTAGGATTTAATTTTTTGCGCGAAAAAAAATGAGAGAAACATACTGGATTTTTAATATTTTGTAATTTTAATATTTTTATTATTAAGAGTAATTGATTTATTGTACTTGATAATATATTTTGGATATTTTAAATACAAAGAATTTATTGGTATGTTTGCACAAAAAAAAATAGAAATTAAAATAAGGTCACTGAATTTAAAGCATTTTATATTTTAATCCTTTCACGTGTATAATAGATACATTATATTATTATAAATCATTTGGTTGAAATGGCAGAATATATAACATCTTATAACACAATCATCTAGCTTATGTTCATTATAATACGTATATATCTATTAACGACTAACGTTATTTGAAGATGTCAATATTTCATAATATTATGTTAGTTTTTGACAAATTTTAAGTCCCAATATAGTACCTATATCCCCAAAACAAAATACTACAAATTTCAATGTGCAGTTGAATGTGCAATTCATTGACTCGTTTTATCATATTACACTTATATGTAATGATATGCTCATAAATCATTATAACAAATTAATAAATTATATCAGATAAATAAATAACGGCCAGACTGTCGCGCGTAGAAATCAGACACCCCAATAAAATCTTCATCATGGACAATAGAGACGATCCGTATTATTCGATCACGGATTAAGAAATAAACACGTATTTGTAATGTTAAAATGTTGAACGTGTGGCTTTCTTATAGGCCGCCAGAAAGAAGAAACGGTCAGAAAAAGTCTGTGCCGCCGAGGAGAAATCTATCTCTTTGAGGCATGAGAGCCTTTGATAAAGCCGCCTGCCTCTCTCTGGGCAGCTCATCCGTAAGTCAGTTGCATGAGCACCAACCATCCAAACAACAACCTCTCAATACTGAATCCACAAGCGACAACTGGACCACTTTTTTATCAACAGTAATCAGTGTGTTTCTTTTTCTTATTACTTCGATTCAAGTATTTTGATTAATTAATTCGTATTACCTTATCCTGCTACAGTATAGTCCATAGACAACTGTGGACCCGGTAAGAGTGTAAGACACATTAAAATATTATAATATACTACGTGTATCAGATTTGGATATTCGTCACATACAGTTATATTGAGCGGTGTATTTGATCGCATTCTCGAATATACGACTTCGAGAGCCTTCCAAACATCTGGGGAAAGGTAATAGCGTAATTTTACTATTTTACTGATATCATTCTCCAGCACTTATAAGTGCAAATATAATATCTAACGTCCATCTTAGTCTAGTCTATCCTGCATATTTTATACGTTATTACATATACTTAAACCGATATACATTGACGGGTTTAAAATCTTCTTAGACATTTCGAATTACTCACGCACGCGTCACGAATCGCATTCAATTAACGCGTATTATAAATCCCTTGTAAAATACTAAAATACTTGAACTAATACTTAGTGCTAATTAGTATTTAAAATGCTTAAATACTCTAATATTTTAAAATATAATAATATACTTATGCGCACAGTTCCCGAATCAGCGTGTTGAAGTTGTTTACACGGTAAAGTCCACTATGGTTTCAATATAATATTATAAACGGTGTTTTTTGAACAACGTTGTGGGAGGCTGAAAAAGATATTACAGCGTCGTAAATAAACGAAAAGTAATGTAATATATCTTTTTCCGTCACCCGCCCCATTCTCAGCCACACAATCGTCAAGTCCCGTAAGCGTGTTTCAGAAAATATAGTGTTTGCTGACAACAATACTGTGCAGTTATGGTTTTTTTTTGTCCTTCGTTTTATTTTTTCTTCTTCTCCTTACATTGTCGGTGGATGTCGTCAAACAAACAGAAAGAAGATGACTTTATTTCGGGGGCGTGTTCAACAACAATCGTATTTTATTCTCGGCGAAAACCAGCGCAGGTATAGGCACTCAAGCATCGGCGAGGGTGCTGCTGCCGGGATGAGGCACGCGAAATGCCAAGGAAAAATATATAAACGGACTTTGGCTGTATAATAATAATAATATATTGAACTACTTTTATCCACCGTATATACAGGGTGATTCACCAGCAAGCATGTACATCTCTTTTTTCTTCAATAACGCGGTTTTTCAAAATCTGATTTTTAGAATGTTTAAACATACTTTTTATAATCTTCATATTTTTTGTAATACCTATCTACTCAAAAAGTGTCTTGAGGTGATACAAACTTCTATTTTTCAAATAAAAACTCCTCTTTTGTACTGATAATTATTTAGTAGATAATTTTTTTAAGAGCTTTGTTATACTTCATTTAACATTTAAACGTGTGATTTCTCACTTGTTAAAATACTATACTATAATGTTAATTTACTGTATTACAGTTTACATTAATTAAACTACTCGTTTAAATTTCGATTTTGATGCATCGACATTTAAAAAAAAAGACGTATGTATCTATACAGAATACTTTTTTATTAATACAAAAAATCTCATGAATTTAAAAATATGGTTTTTAAGTATATTTGAAAATTCTAAAAATCAGATTTTGAATATCTCCTTAATTGAAGAAAAAAGAGCATGGATCGGTGAATCATCCGGTATATGGTATTATTATTTTATGTATGGGATACATTGCTGTTATTGATAACAGTGTATTTGACAAGGGTTCAAATGTTCAATTACAAAGAACGCCCATATAATGATATGCCTTTTGCCGTATATTTTCCTATACATACACACCACCAGTACCTGTCACAAACATGCAAATCGTGCCAGTTCCATAAGATTCATCGTGAGATTTTTACAATATTTCCTACTATAGTGTAAATGTGTATCAGCCAGAGTGATAGGAATGTCTATAATATTTAAAACATTCACTTTTATAGATCACCTACTTATCAATTATTTTGCTTAAACGAGCTGATGCATTCCATTTAAAGAGTGTTTTAACCGAAAATATATGACATACTATTATAAGTAGAGTGGTTTTTTTGCAGTGATTTAAAACAATGAACAATTTACTGGTGTAATTATTTTCATATTGTATTTTTACAAAATTAAAAAAAAAAAACAATGACCATATTTTATAAACAACGTTTTTTCGGAGTCTTTCAATCAAAATGATTAAACTATCAAAAATATATCTGATAGTTGATTTGTGTTTCGGAAATATTTTCGTCGATTAAAAAATATACTTCAGTGAGTAAAATTAACTGTATTTGGAATGATAAATCACATTTCGATGTTTTTTAAAAATTTATTTTCCGATTTCTCTGTCGGATATTCCCATACACCAGACGATATATATTATACACATTGAATAAGTTATTAACTTTAATATCTTAAATAATTTTATCATTTCACCATCCGATGAAATCTAATGAAAACAAACTCTTATCACCGATACTGTGGTTATGGTAACGTGTAGGTGTTAACTATATAGTACCCCAAACGAAAGTTTTCACCCGTCAACAATATCATAATAATATATATATATTCTGCACACGGTAGTTTTTTTATGATTCTAAGATTACTGAGCGATTTAACAGCTTACAAAATGTGGTGTGTGTGTGTGTGTGTGTGTGTGTACATGTGATATTTTCGTCGTTGTTTTGAAAGTTGAACAACTTTGGAAACACTTTTAAGTTAAATAAAAATTAAATAAAAACCGGTCAAATAACTACACCCCAGATTAAATACTACTGTTATAATCATAGATCAAACGTGTTACATTTTCGAGATTCCTTGCATTAGTTTTCAATATAAAATCGCAAAGGACAGTCTGTAAATGGTGGCGTATAAATGTTGATGATTGAGTCAGTTTTCAAGAGAATCGCGACGAGACGATTTATCTCCACTATTATTCAGATTAAAAGACCAGCAGCGGCGGTGGCACGCCCGAGTGCTCAACAACTGAGCTTTTTTTCATTAAACAAAAAAAAAAAAAAAAATGAAAAATAAAAAATAATATTTTGTCACATCCTATACGATTAAGTTGATGTTGTGGTATATTATATACAAAACAAACAGACGCACACACAGTTAGTAGTCTGTCTGCGTGAGTGCTCGTGTGCATAATTCGCCATAAATTTGCGGGTCGAGATTAGGGCATAGCGCTTGATCCATGGGACGGAATGAGCCATTTGTGTCTGTCCACCGGCCGTAAATCATCCCCCAGTCGGGCTCCGGTTTGAACGTAGCTCTTCCGGGCCTACAACTCGCAGCGTATTTTATTATGACAATAATATCGTACACGGGATTTTCCGCCGGGTGAACGCGTATATTATGCTTTTTTATTCATACACATAAATGTTTGCCACCAACGACGGACGCCGAAAAACTGTTTTAATATTATTATTATTATTATTGTTATGATAGCCTGATGTTGTTTGGCCGTTGCAATAATGCACTTCATCGTGATGCTACGCCGAAAGTATGCCGGCGCGTCGAGTAGACAATTTAAACTCACTAACCCGCCGCAATCGTTGCAACGCGAAGAGGAGAAGCGGTTTATAAATTCGTTCGCGCGACGCTGTGTTGCTCATCCACACCTCAATTACCATTTTGATTACAGTGCCAGTATTAAATAAGCCAGCTAGTTATATAATACACCAGATACGGTCTCCGTCCCATCCCCCTGTAGGTTTTGGATGGTTATTATTTTTGCTGCATTATACCCAAATAAATTTACACCAAGATCGTGACGATACAAAAGTGTCTGTGTTCTTTATCTGAGATAAGATGCAGTCCCGTGTGTTCTGATGTTGGTGATGAGTAGTTAAATATACCCCATCGGCCATTATCAGCTATTATATGTACGGTATGAACAATAACCAACGGCTGACCTTTTCCGAATTGATATTTTCATATAAACGCGGTATTGTATTATAGTTGTATACTACAATACATATTATTATACCCAATCGGCATTCGGCAGGATTTATTCACCGTTTACTTTAATTTATGAATTCGAATTCAACATATGCAATTACGTATCCATAGTATTTCCCATCGGGGTCACTTAGAAAACGATGTTATTGAATGAGATGAATATCATTTTCGTTATCTTTCAATTTGAAAATAAAAATAATGAAAATACTCATTGCGTTGGCAAATATTATTATACATCTCTAAGTAAACCAAAAACTGTTTAAATAACTTTTTGGGTTCAGTGGGTGGAAAATGGTTCAGATAGATATCAAAAGTTTAAAGTCATAAAATACGTTTGATAACTGATAGTAATTTAGTGCGTTATACGGAATAGTTCTAGTTATTGGAAAATATTCGATGTATCGGAAGCTAATGTTTTGTATATATTATTTCCGTAAACATCTATATTATAAAAAATAGAAAATAATATATTATTATACTATAATGTATATTGTAGATAGGCGTACAACTTCCGAGATAAGGAAAGAACAGTCGAAACTCTCTACGCGCGTATTATATATGAATATAATATTATATCGTATAGTTTTGTGTAAAATAAAAAAATAAAATCGCTATTGGATATTTGGTACAATGTTATATAATATCATAGAGTATGTAAGATACATATAATTATAATACAACTGTAAAATCTGGAATTCTTTAGTTCCGGATTTCTTAATTTTTATTCTTGCATAATACATCATAACATATCTTATTTTTTGTCGTTCGTTTTTTATATCCATCACTAATTATCGTTCAACAAGAATAAATATAAGAGGAAATAATAACAAGAAGAAATATTTTCGTTAATCAAGAGTGGTGTTCGACACGTCAACGACAACAGCGATTTGTATTAACTAAACGGATTTAAACGTATGCAATGCTATTATTTCACTACAAAATATTATTATTTAGGTAGGTACCTTGTATGAACGTATTAAAATATCATGATGATAATATTATAATTGTATTGAGTGTATAATTAGTTAGAGGCGTATGCCGTAACAGAAAATTACGTTTGATTCAAACTCGTTTAATAATATTAGTGATGATGGTGTACATACGTACAACACGGGCATAATAGAAGTGTCCACGCTGTGATTCAAACACGTCATTATACATAATATTATTTTATCCGACACGTAGTTAAACACATAATATATGTGCGCATTATGCATACAAGACGTCCCCAGAGGATTTTTTTTTTTATCTTCACACTCGGTGCACGGCATATTACCCGTATAATTACCAGGGCTCATATTATTATATGACGCTTATGTTAATATTCAGAGGAGTTCGAGTTCGCGATGATAATATTCGCGTGTGATTTCGTAAAGCGAACCAATATATGCATCCGTGAAAATAAGTCTATCGAAATAAAATTATTATTAGAAGGTGTATTATATATTATTATTGTTATCATTGTGAATCACAAACTTCATTATATTATTGGTTGTGTACAGTATAATAATTTGGTCTGTGTAGAAAAATAAGCAACTGAATTGTATGCAAAAATCCATTCTGACTTGAGTGTTAATAGGCTGTATAACAATATCTATATTATATACTTAACAATTTAAATTATTTTTGGTTTTCTGTTACTAGAATACTTTTTTGCCAAACTTTTTCCATTCAAAAACTAAAAAAAAGTCTTTTTAAAAAAAAACCTTTCTGTAAGTAAATTTTTCCTAAAAACCAAAGAAAGGAATCAAAATAAATATTTTTTTATAAGTTCACACTTAGAACTGACAGTAAAAACTTTTTGATTTTAAGTTTTATTTTTTAAATTTAAAATCAAAAATACATTATTATTTATCATATTATGATGGTCGTGAAATATTACGGAATTTATGTTATACGGATAGACACTCATAGGCTATGACCTGAAAATGCAGACGTACAATTTTTGACGTGCAATGCGAATGCACAGTTATCTGAGATTGAGTTATTTTGACTAGAGACAAAAACATGACGGGATAGCTGCTGGCTCGAAAAAAACATTAAATTATTTCCACTACTTATCAGTAACCACGACGATAACGCCGCGAATGTTTGAACCATGTACACGTACCGTAGAGACCCAGTTCGAATATTAACCGCCATTCGGTAATTAAATGAACCTAATTATTTTGAGCGTTGTGCCAGGACCGCGATTCAGACCTATGCACGTGTATTATGGGCGGTTAACACACTGTAGATTTTATACCACAAATGTACTATAGTATACGTCCCACAAAAGTACAGTTTTGGGTATTTCAGATCGGAATTGAATTATTAATAATATGAGTAATTGAACCATTCGGGAAACAATTGGAACAAATCTGGTCGCAAAGTCCGTGAGCGCGAAACACATTATTTGGCAGTACAACGACATTATTATATGCTAATTTATAATGTTATAGAATAATGTTAAAATCATAAGATGTAAATGTATGAATAAACCATAATATAATATAGGTACAATATCATACTGTTTAAAAATATTCTAATCATCGCTGTTAAACAATACACACAACAGTCAATATATTATTTTTATATAGGTCTAATATAATATTATTATTATATTTTATTAAAGGGACTTTTATCTGAATTATATTTTAAACTCGCACATTATATGGTTGGACATGTAATTATATAGCACCGAGGGACAAAACTGTATGTCTCTCTTACGATGATTATCAGTTACCGGAATATTTAGTTTTAAAAATATTTTTAAATAATATTATAAACAAAATAATAAATACATCCTTATTATTAAATCAAACACCTATAACAATATAGTGTGTATGTAATATATTTCGTTTTAAGAGTATAGTTTTTTTTTTTTTTTGTGGCAGTTACAAACTTCGCAAATGTCTTTAATCGAAATCCTAGTTTTGTTACAGCTATAATACATCACCGACATCCATCATTCTGATATAGACTCACAGACGATATAATACATATCGACATAACGCAATTACATCCGCTCCGGCTGCTTACCTTACGCGAAAATGCGACCCGACCGCAAAACCCAAACGATCTCGCGTCGGCGTCGAACGAGCCTTTCCGTGGTCGGACCGCTGTCACTGCAGGTACCAGTGCTGCAGGTGATGCCGTTGCCGATGCCTGCACCGTTGCCCGCGGCGCCGGTACCGCTGTTGTACGCGCGCGCACCGCTGGCCACGCGACTGGTACCGGTACGGCAGACGGTACCGCCGTCGGTACTACCGATACCACCCCCGTCAGCGACCGTCACCGGGACGCGGCTGTTCAGCTGGCGACGGTGGTCCATGGCGAGTCGCGTACGCGGGCGCTGTGGCTGCGCGACGCGACTGCCGCCGTCGGAAAACCGTCGACTGGCAACGTTTTTGTCGCTTCGCCAGGTCTTTGGTGGGTGGGGTGGTTAGGAGGTACTGGTTTTGTCAATGCCGAGGACTCTCGTTACCGCGGTACGGTCGCTGCGGTTACCATAATGCATGCGACCGCTCTCCGTATAGAAAAATACCGTCAACACTGTGTAGTCTCCGGCGTGTCCGCGGGTAGGTAGTCAGTGGGGGAGGGTACAAACTTATACAGCCGTGACGGACGGCCGAGACGTTATGGAATTATTGTGGGATTCGACTTGGGGTGACCCGCAGGTCGGACGATGCACGATAACGACGGTCGCAGGGTAATGCGCGTGATGTGACCGGCGATGACGGAAGTACCGACCGGACGCGATTTGCAGCGACGGCGCGAGGTCTCTCTGCGACGGGGCCCGTCGATTGCGTTCCGCGTACGAAAACCGACTGAATTTGATCGCGTTGCCATCCGGCGGTCCGGCGCGTTGAGAATTCGAGATATACGTCCGCCGCCTCCTGCGCCGCCGCTGCCGCTACCGCCGCTCGTCATCGTCATCCTGCCGTTTCTCCTCCTGCGCATCCCGCGCAACAACGCATCCTGCGCCACTCGAACCTACGACTCGCGCGCCGTCGCCCGCCCCGCGATAACGCCTATGCAGTATATATATATATATATTTAATTTAAACGCACCCACACTACCCATTTGTATGCGGCCCGTCGTCGCAGTCGCAGTCATCGACGCGACAGTGGCACACCTGTAGAACGGGACGGGCGCGGAACTTTTAACTCTCGCTCGTAACTCTCACTCTCTCGTATTATATTTATACTGCAGCTTTCACCCCCTCCCCCCTCTTCACCGTTTGTGAAAGCTTGCGTCGGACCGGACGGGAAAACTTTTTTCCTTCCGGCACAAAGGTCTCGCGTGGACTGTGGTTGCAGACGTCTGGACGCCAAAGCCGCCGTTAAAAAAATCTTGTTTGTGTGTGTACTCGAAAGTTTTGGCACGCACCGACATCACGATTACGATGAGTCTTGCCGCTCCACGAACGTAATATATTACACACTACCTAATAGTATAAATATTATTTGTTTCTCCGCTGGCGGAAGACTGTGTACATAACGTTTTTAATATAATAATAATATTATGTATTACACAGACTTCACGACGGAAATATTACACTGTCTACTGTAAGCTATATTATATATGTATATTATTTTCATAATATCGCGCTTACGTAGAGAGATTTCGACGTAATATACGCAATATTGTCTATAGGGCATAAAGTGTTTTAGATTCCAAACGGCAGATGTTGGTTTTACGACCACGCTGTGGTTTCTTTTTTCAGATAATAACACTTCTTGACGCAATAAAAGCGAGGCTCACGTCCATTCGATTGGAAATCGAAAGCTGCAGACGGTTTACGGTTTTGTGAGAAATAGTACGATTTTTGATATTCCGTGCAGTACGGTTTTGAAAACGCACAGTCAAAAAGTAAAAGCCAGAAAAGGTCAAAATTCATTGCGCACTAATTTTTAACAACCCCGATTTTGTAATAGGTGCATACTTACCAACTATATTTTATTTTATGTTACTGCCATATTTCCATCTATATTATATATTATTACAAGAGTAATATACCTATTTACTGTTTTATTTCGTAAAAGTTATGTTATTTTCCCGGTCCGAATTATTATTACATATCCGTATATTCTACCTGTACTACTTTTATACTTTTTTTGGATGGAGGGGGGTTGTTATTGCTTTAAAATCATCTGTTTAAAAAAATTCTCGTCTGTCTTTATCTTCGATCGCTTCCCTCCAATAGACTTTTGTATTATCCATTCTAACATAAATTAAATATTATTTTAATTTGGTACTCTTTAATAACCTTTTTATCCTAATTTCATATTTTTCCAAATATGTCCGACCCACATCAATTTTCTCTTTGTGATTTTCTCCGTATTACAGTATCGTCGAAACAAATTTTGGAGTTCTTCATTGTATCGCTTTCTTCATTTACTGCTTTAGTGGCATCTATATTGGCCATACTACCCCCAATGTCCAATATAATGGTCAACTTTTATAACTGTATTGGCACCCAATTGAACTTGTATTCCGACCCTAAGAAGCTCCATAAAACCTTTAATTAGGCTTGAAGCTATAAAGAAATACACATTAAAATTTAAATTTTTGAACACAGCACTACAAAACTATAAATGAATTCTGACTCTAAAATATATTTTTTATTATTGTATCGTTTAAAATACCTACTTTTTTCATGTCTTGGACTATAATTTGAGGTTATATTTATCTTTGGTCCTAAGTATTTAATAAATTAATTAACTGTTACACACGCTTAAAAAATATGACCTTCTGTTACTATCAACTTTCTCCTTGGTATCTATATCCATATTACCTCGGCTCAGTTCTATATGTTCAGTATTGTTTTGATTAATTATTAGAATCAGAAATATCTGAAACTCGTTTATTTAAAATAAATCAAAATAACATCGGAAAGCATAAATCACGTATAGAAATTATAAGGTACATTGTATTAATATATAATATATTATTGTATCGGATGTCTTAAATTAGGTGTACACTATTGGAGTGAGGATTCGGTTACACTGATCAATTAAAACTATACAGTAGTTTTTGACATACACAACTTACATAGGCGTTTTCGTTTTACGAATATTTCATTTTAAATCAATATGTGTGCGTTGTGTATTATAATTGCTGCTGGAATTCTACAATTAACCATATACACCAATTTTCAATTTGTTTTACCTCATTTATTTTGTATTATATAGGTATAATATACCTGCATGGTGTATTAGTCACTTGCAACGAAACACTGCATATTATGATAACTGTACTACCGTAGACATGTAGTCTCGAAATTCGAATGACCTCTGCAGAGCGATATTAATTATAATTTGTAGTCTTCGCCAAACATCTAATTATACAATTATTACAGCAGCGATCGTTTTACTATTTAAATGCCCCAATACTGCCAATGTATGTTCGTCTCTTTCTCTCTCACTCTCTCTCTCTCTAGGTGCGTGTGTATCTCATCGCACTCGATTTTCCATCGATAGTTTTTGATGGTTTTTTCCATCCACGCATAGCGTATTTATAATATACTCGTATATATTGATATATATATATATATATATAGATGATTGTGCAACGCACGCATACAAAATTAATATAACTATTTACACGCTTGACAGTCGACCGTATGATATTGTATACCGTACAACAATAATATAATAATATTATTATATACATAATATAGTATAAACACTGCGGGTCGGAACTCAGAAAACAAAAATCAATCGGTCGTATTATTGATCGAGAAGCGGCTATAAATGCGTAGATATAACACACACTAAGTATATATTATGTACTCGGAGACGAATTCGATTTTCACTCTTTCCCTCTTTCTGCTCGCACGCTCCCTTCCTCTCTATGTCCGCCGTCCAACGTCCCTGTACAAACACACCTGTGTGCTTAAGCGAGCCGTCTTCCACCGTCACCGCAGAATCTTATTTGACCCGTATCTGCGTATACCTACCATAGTTTTCCTCGCAAATCGAGACGACGGACGATGCGTAATGCCCAAAGGTACATAAATATATACGCACCGAAATCTTTAGAAACGATTGCAGGTCAATATATTACACTACTTTTATCGTCGACCTTTGACCATTGTATTATTAACACGTCAGCGGCGGCGATGGCGTGAAACGTTTTGTTATTTCGTATTCAAAGGATGCGTTCAACGAGCAACAGTCAACAAGTGCCGCCACCGAGATATTCGAGATAATAAGAGATTTTTTTCAAATGTATTTTTAGTTTTATCACTCGTATACCTGTAATATATTATAAAATATATCGTAAAGTGCGAATTGTAGAAGGGTGAGATCATCTGTGTGGAATTTACTCTGACTTATTGTTTGAATAACTTTTAGTTTACTACGACGACGTTTGTAATATTATATAGTTGTTTCTCTATAACGTTAAAAAAAATAATTCGATTTTAGGTCGACAAAGAAAGAGACATTGAGAGAGGAGAATATTATGAATGTGGTTGAGTATTCGTATGAGCACGTATTTATTTATCCCTCTATGTGCTCATCGCACGAGTAAAAGTGCAAATATTTACTGTACGATAATATTATGTTTAGGCGCATAGCAGATGCCAGTCGTGTGCCTCAAGTATTTAAATTATATTTTATTGGATTAGAGCTTCATTTGTAGGTCAATAGCTATGTGGAAGATACAAAAAAAAAAAAAAAAAATAAAATAATACGTATATTTTACAGAGATATACAAAAATCATAAAACGAGTTATTATATAAGATTGTATACTATTTGTTTTAAATAACAAATTTAAATATTTCACAACACAGATAATGCCTTTGATGTATTTTCATAGAATTATAACAGGTACCTAAACTTTAAAATAATAATTAATCAGCATAATATTTATGGGTTTTTTTGAGTAAAATAAAGCATTGATAAACATCTTTAACACGGAAATTATTGTAGAAATAAAACGACAAAAAATGGTTTATTCAAAAAGAATCGTTGTAAAATTAAAATAAATATTATCATCTAATTACAAAAAAATTATATAATATACGTTTTAAACAAACACTGATATTGAACATAATATGAAAACCTCTTTTTTGTTTACTTTTAGTGAATTAACATAATATACTAAAATAATGTTTATTTTAAGTATTATTGGTAATTTATTTCGTTATAATTTTAATAATATTGCGTCGTGTACGCCGCGCACGGAGCAACTACTGAACAATCCAATATTATTCATTTATATTGAATAAATGTTACTTAATCGGAACTAATTTTTTATTATTCCACAAATAATAAAGTAGTATATTACAATATTACTATAATAATACAACAGCGTTGTAAAAACAGAAATAAAATTGTTATTTGTTTGACGGTGGACGACTTGTCCGAAATCGTATTAATTTTAGCTCATTTGAATAGCACCGAACCTAAAGGGCCAACGGGTAAGAGTAAGTGTATGATCGCCGAGCACGATATGCAAATCGAGTCGATAAATATTGAAAAATAAACTCTATGAATACTAAACGCGGCCACCGGTCTATATTATGTAACGACGTTGTACCGAAAAATTCAGTAGCCAATATTATATTTTTCTCGTATATATTCAAATTTTAAAATACGTATATATACGTAAAACTAAGTTACATCACTTTTTGAGTGGTTGTGTGCAATCGTATTAAAATTTGTTACAAGCATTTGTATTTTCACGGCGTGTTGTAATATTCCCTGCAGTTTGCTGTGTTTACAACCGTCAATCTCGTAGATTTATTTTGCGGTACTTGCTACTACAGTTGGTTGTATTTTTATATTTTGAATTAATTTTAATAGCATTCATATACGTGTTTAAAACCACGTTCTTTTTTTTTTTTTTGATCTTGAATAAATTCGACTTTAACGACTGGATCGTTCGCACTACATAATATTCTTTATATTATAATAAATGACGTTTAAAAAAAAAAGCTATAATATTAACCTGTAGTGATAAAAAAGTAATACGGAATTGAAAAATATAACAGATTTAGAGAGAGAGTATAGTGACATATTTACAATCAGATTAGTTTTATATTTGAAAGAATGATATTAATTCTACCTATACTAATAGATAATAATATATGTAAAGTTTATCGAGTATACTCATTTACTTAAAAAACCGAATGGTATTCCTTTCATTCTTCGGACTTGGATTAAAACTTTTGTTAATAATATGACTTTTTTTAAGTTTTTCTATACAGTCTTCTTCAAATTGTCTGCATTCGTTGAGTATAATATGTTTGATTATTATTTGTTAGAGTGGTGTCGCATAATTCAAGAGGGTTGCTGTTCGACTATTCATAATATTATAACAAGCCCGATTTTCTTTTCGGAATTATTATGTTTTTATACTTTAAACATATCCTTATGTACATATACCCACTTGTGTATGATATTATCTGTGTATGGACTTCTATTCATTCGTTAGTATGTATTATTACAGATTATTACTCGCGTTGTTACGGAATACAATAAATACATTAGGCAGTGGTTATGCACTTACCATGTACATGTAATTGCCAAATCATCTAACATGACTTTTAATTGTACTCGTGAAATAGCAATTATGTTGCCAGGTCTTCCTTGTATCTACGTATTCTTGGCAAGCTCTTGCGATTATGGCTTTTAACCCATATACAATCACAATGTGCTCAACCATTATACAAACATTTCAATTAAGGGTAATGCTCAACAGCTACCTACTTATACACACGATTACTCGTATGTGTATATATTTTCGTCGCCAGTAATATAACAATGAAAAATCGTTTCATATTGAATATATTAATATAATAATATGCATCATTGTTATTGTTGTTGTTATTATTATGACATTTACATCTGTATTGTGTGGTTTATAAATTACACCATCATTATTATCATAATATGTCTTACCTAAGTCTACATTGGTTTAAAATAAATTGATGAATTGTTATTTGTAATGATAAATAATAGTTTAATAAAATCTACATGTATATCGTTACAAATAATTTATACTTTATACCCATTATTATACCCTTTTATACTTTGCCATCATCAACAGAAACCGATGCCATAGTAATTTGCTAACCGATTTTAATGTATCTAATTTATGTAAACATTAATTACCTAGTTATTTACTCGTATAAAACATTATATTTAATAAAACATTGACACATACGAAATCTGAATTAAATTAAATTTTCGATGACGTATGAAATCGTTTAAATTATTTTTTTTTTCGAACGATATGAACTATAATGATATAGACGACTCTAACCTTCTAACCCACTAATCGTGATTATTACTTTACTGTCACCAAGTCATATTTAAAGCTGATACAGTGATACATATTGCTGTTATAGTGGTATAGCATGTACGATTTAAATCGGCTCGTCGCGCGGGATCTATAATAATATTATTATGTGACAATACGGACTCGAAGGAGAAAAACAGAATGTTATGATAATAATTGTGTATGCCTTCTATTCCGAAAGTCAAATGTCAGCGAAACACAATATTATATCGTTTACCCTACGGGAAAATTGAACCTCGAATTTACGGCTGTAAAGTCTGCGTTCGTGCGAGATTCGTCAAACACTCGTAAACCGCGGTCTTTTGTATAAACAATGATAAGTATTATAAAGGGCTTTGTTCCACTTGAGGCGTATATTATTCTTCTTGCGATCTGTCTGAGATTTGTGCGAGTGAAATAACAATATAATAATTGAGGCATTTCTATAAAAAAAATATATTGAATTCAAACAATATTTTGTTTTTAACTGAATTACGTTATCAAGAATTTATGAATAAATTATGGATTTTATAGTTTATACCCAGTTAGATTTTGCGTCAGATTTTTGCTAAAAATATATAATATTAATTGTTTGTTTTCGCAAAAGTTTTATACCTTCTGCGAATTCGCTCTTTATTTTTCCAACTATTTTAACGATCCAATTATATTTAAACCAATGGAGTAAATTTTATAATCACGCAATCATTCCGCTGGTTTGTTTTGCGATAGTTTTTCGTATAAATAAAAATTGACCTTGAGATAGTGGAAATGGAAAAAAATGTGAACAATAACGTTTTCAATTCTAAACGAATATCGGTTAACCGCAAACATTTCCTGTTTGTGACTCAAAGAATAAACTTAAACATCTTCACTTATAAAAACGTCATTAATGCTCATGTCAGTAGCAGCACTCGACCGAATTATATCGTCGTCGACTGCTCCGCAATATTATAAGAATACAGCCAACGATAATATTATATTATACAATATTTATATCTATACAGCCATATAGGTACTTAAGAATTGTAGATATGATTTAATAATAATAATAAAAAAAAAATAGAAATAATAAAAAACCCGGTATTCGGTATGTCTGGTAAGGTTTAAGAACTATAAAAAAACATATACAGATGGTCATTTTAACTGACTGCAGAAGTGTTTGAAGACGAATGTTTTGTTTTGATAAAAACGTTTCAATGGAGTTTGAAATAATGACTATGTAAGCACTGTTATAAATATGACTCATAAAATGTTTACAATAAAACAAATCGAATTGTCTACTATGATGGTTTTATTTTATATATTATTTTAGAAGGTTTCCTTGAGATTTTGATGTATGGATATCGGCAATGAACCAATAGTTTTTAATTAATAGGCGTTTAAAGTTTAGTCAAGTAGAATAGTAGAGTTACCAATGAGTAATGGATTAAAACTTTTGTGGGATACCCCTTGCCATATTATACCAGTCGTCTAAACTTTAAACATACATCAATATTTTTCGGAAAAGTATTCTGCTTCTGATTGAAAAAATTAAAACACAGATTTTCATTGAAAAAACTCAAGAACTTAAAACAGTACTACTAAAATATGATAAATAAACGTAAAAATCATATTTTTGTAATATATTATCAATAACATATACATTTAAACTACATAAAAACATTATTTTTAAAAAATACAAATATATATATATATATATATATATATATGTATATTATACTTACCGGATATAATTAAAACGCAGCCAGTTAAAATTTCGTACGTAATTGTCGTATATTATATACCTATAATTGTAATTTATTTTTTAATATAAAACGTTAGCGATTGAATTAGCGTCCAGAACGTTAAATTTAATACGTCTTAGGTACCGTTGTCGTAGATTCAATTTGTATAAGTATTTTGTGCGATACGGCGTCCGTAAATAATTACAATTACAGAATATTGTGGTTTAACGGGTAACATAAAATAACATATCGTACTGAGCGCCGCACAACGTTGTGTTTCGATAATAATATAATAATAATATTATTATAGACTATATTATCGTGAGTATCGTACAAAATTAAATTTTTAATAGGTCGCTTCTGCTGTACGATATTATTTTGCACTCCCGTCATAAATCTGGTACGAAATAAATACGTATTATAGCGGTTAGGTCGGTATAACATGTAGGTAACACAAAGTTTTCAATTTCAGTATAATATAGTTCGTGTTTAGTTTGTTATTAAACGTTTATACGCGAGTATCACGTTCTGCGCACTGTGCATCGGGATTACGCATTTTGTGCTGTAAATCGTGGTGCATTAGGAAATTGTTAATTTATAGAGTGATACCTATAATATACTATGGTTAAGCACGATACCCACAAAACACTTTTACACACATATCATGATTATCTAGACGACCGTAGGCCGCAGAAGATTTACCGAGGTTTGACTGTATATCCGCATATAATATACTGCTCTGCAGATGTTCGACGATACTAATATTATAAAAACTGTATAAATTATACGGTTGAAAAAGGTCTTCTTCTATTCCCCATAGCTTACCGACCATGACAAATGATAAATGTGATTGACGTCCATGCGGACACTATGATTCGGGTCCGACGCAATCACACGTCGGCTGTATACAGAGAAAGTGCGCAGTGCGTTTGTTAACAAAATTCGAAAAACTAAATAAAGGTACCTTTACAGTACAGGGATGTCAACCACACGGTCCGCTGCTACTAATTTTAATGGACAATTAATAGTAAAAATTAAATTAATGAAAAAAAAAAATATGATACGATTTTCATTTCGTGTCACAACTATGTATTTAGTTAAAAGGGAGAGGTTTCTTTTCTGTCTTATCTTCTGATAAACTGCAGCGATCAAATAAGTATTATTGATAGTTTTATATTTAAATAGAACATAGATTATAAAATTACAAATTTATGTAAATCGTTTATTTATATGTGTGGCTTACATAGTAAACTATTTAATATATTTGGACCAGTAAAAACTTTGTGTTTGACATGCTTGCTCTACAGTGTATATGATAATAATAATAATATAATGTGATACCCATCGTTCAAAATAAAAATCGACCATCAGATGCGGTTAAACGAAATCGTTGAAATCGTCATTACCATTTATCTGTCTTACCAGTATACAACGCAATTTATTGCGAAAGTATTCCACAACACTGGTATAATTTATTTCAGACCACATGAGGAGTCGTAAAAATAATGTCTCATCGTTCATATAATACGAATTCGCGCGTATAACATACCACTCGAGCTATACGCAGAAACAGGTTGTAGGTATATGATGCGGTTATTATACTTATTAGTTAATACAATCATGTTATTATATATTATGTGTATACTAACACTGTATACATGGTGCATATGGACAGACTACAGAGTGATTCTTTTAACTATTGACGCTCATTATTTTGAAAATTATTAAATCTTTTGAAAACATTAAAACGCAACATAATATGCAGTTTTACATTTTTTACATTGCCCTTTAGAAATGTTTATTGCTTTTTAAATGGTAACTTCTATTCGTATAACCATTTTATAAATAATTTGATTTATTAAAATTATCGAATTGACCTATAATAATATTGCAGAACAAGTATTTTTTTTTTTATAATCTTCAAAATTCAAGGTTTATACATCAACGTTGTTATAAAAATACTCTTTTTCGGATTATGAAATACAAATCGTATATAGTAATCATTTAAAAAGGTTGGCAAGTGGGCACCACTCTACTACGAAGTAGGTTTCGAGTGGGTCACTTTTATGGATGTGTTAAATTTGTATAAATCATTATATATGAAAAACGATTTTAAACAAAGACGGTCTGTCAGCCTATATTACCAAGTGTATTATTTGATATTATTGATATTAAATTAATCCATTTTAATATTATTAAAACAGTAATTTGGATTAATTTTTGCCGAAAATATTGCTTTTGAAAATGTTATTTAATGTATAAAACATAATCATATACTTTCAAAATTTTAAGCACCCAAGAAAAATATTTTTAAATAACAAAAAAATAACTAACATCGTTATTCTTTATTTCAATATGTAATTTCGTTCAAATTTTAACTTAAAATGCCTACAAAAATCAACCATGTAAATCATGTTTTTAGATTTATTGGTTACAATATAAACAGCTTATGTGAAACCTTGTTTTAAATTTTCAAACCTTAGCTATAAAACTGAACATTTGATAATTTTTTAACTACAAAACAATTTGCAAATGTTTGATATTTTGATGAATTTTCGTCAAAGTTTAAAATTTAAATACTTATAAGAAAAAATTATCTATGTATTTTCAATATTTTTAAACTATTATTATAAAAACTTACGAGGAATCTTGTATTAAATTTTCAAGCTTTTTGACTCGGCGAAAATCAATATTTATAGAAAAATATATTTAAAGAAACCAACAATTTCTTATGCTTACAATTAGTTTAAAAAATATCAAAATAATTTTAAAATGTAATGCTGTATACAAAATGATAATTCCAATATTCGGTTAAAATTTCAAGTGTCTACGGTTATTTGTTTTTGAATTATAATAAAATATGAAAATTGTTCCTTGAGAAATCAATAGTTTAAAAGGTCGGCAAGTGGGTGCCGTTCTCCTATACAATAAATATCAAGTGGGTCATTTCCATGGATGTGTTAAATTTTTAAAAATCATTATATATATCTACATAACTATAAGTATACGTATTTTAAGTTATTCTTGTTATTAAAATAATTAATTTTATTACTATTAATAATACAGTAAGTTGAATTTATTTTTGTAAAAAACATTGCATTTAAAAAATTAATTAAGTGTATAAAATATAAAAATATACTTTAAGAGTTTCATGAACCCTTAACAACAATTTTTAAATTAGAACAAAATAAATAACATTGTTATTCTTTATTTAAATATCTAATTTCGTTCAAATTTTAACTTAAAATGTCTACAAAAAATTAATTTCTTAATATAATTTTTTGATTTATTGGTTACACAATAAAATACTGTCGAAAAACCTTATTTTAAATTTTTAATCCTTGGCTATAAAAATTGAAAATGTTGTACATTTTTTACTATTAAATAATTTGCAAACATTCGAGATTTTGATGAATTCGGTAAAAATTTGAAATTAAATAATTATAAAAAAAAAATGTAGATTTGTGCCTAAAATATTTTTGAATTTGCATTTAGGACAACTTAAAAAAATCTTTTTTTGAAATTTCAATTCTTAGTTATATAAATTGTAAATGTTCGATATTTTGATTTCTAAATTTTAACTTAAAATGTCTATAAAAAATTGTTTTTTTAATATATTTTTTTGATTTTTTGGTTACACTATACACTACTTATGAAAAATATTATTTTAAATTTCCAATACTTTGCTATAAAAATTAAATATTTTATACAATTTTAACTACAAAACAATTTGCAAATCTTTGATTATGAAAATTTGAAGTTTAAATGCTTATAAAAAAAAAAAATTGTGCCTATGTGTTTCTATTATTTTTTATCTACTCTTATAAAAACTTATAAAAAATCTTGTGTCAAATTTTCAAAATTTGACTTAACGAAATTATTTTTATCGATATTTAAAGAAAAAAAAATTGAAAAAAACCAAAAATTTCTTGGCTTACAATTAACTCATAAATTCTCAAAATATTTAAATGTTTTTTTTGGCGTATTGAAAATGGTAATCTAAATATTTATTGAAATTTTTAAATGTCTATAGTTATTTCTTTTTGAATTACATCAAAATAAGAAAATGGTTCTCTAGCAAAACAATTGAATATCCCATGTCTAATTTAAAACGCTCATAAAAAATTGCTTTAACTTTTCGGTAATTTTTTTTTTTAGAAAAGTAGACAATCTTATAGAAATCCTTATGTTAAATTTTAAAGTTTTAAATTTATAAAAAAATTTTTTTATGAATTTTTAAATAAAAAATAGCAAAATTTGGCGATTTTTATGTATTTTGTCGAAATTTTAACTTTAAGCACTAATAAAAACTATTAACTATTATATATTTATGCCCAAGTTTTTTTTTTAGTTTTCACTTACAAAAAGTTATAAAAAACATTGTATTACATTTTTAAGTGTTTTGACCAATTGAAAACATTTTTATTGATAATAATAATAATAAAAAAAAAAATAAAAAAAAAACCAAAAATGTCTTTTGCCTCTAAATACCACAAACAGCATCAAAATATCTTTAAAATTATATGGTGTGTAGAAAATGCTTATATAAACGATTGGTAAAAATTTATATATCTACAGTTATTATTTTTGGTATTAACCAAAAAACAATATCGATTTTGTAGAAAATTGGCTTCGCGTAAAATTTTTTTATTGTTTCTAGATTCACTTTCCTACCGGAAAAGATGCTGATGAAAAAAATCAAAGCTCTTTTATTGTCCCAAAACGTGATGAAAGACATAAAAAAAACATTATTGTAAAATTATTACATTCATCGCTCCTCGTAGAATCTAAAATAATAAGTTGCATAATATATAGTGGGCTTACAAAAATAAGAGTAATATTAATTGTTAGAATTGCACTGGTACTTATCTCCTTATAACTACTTAAAGACGATTTCATTTCAACCTATATAACTTTTAGAAATATTATCAGTTAAAAACGATAATTTAAACGTTTAAAATGTTCATTCTATGTTATATATAAAGATCTTATACTATAATTCTACAATTATATAAATACATGCGCGGACGATCAGAAAGGTTATATTATTACACTATTATATTATACTTGGTCACAATAACACGTGTGCCCAGTCGTTTCTCGGGTGACGTTTTTGTCATTTAATTTGTTTCCGTATTATTATTATTCTACACGACGAGTTATTGTATTATTCGTATTTAGGTACACTGTACGGCCACAAAAGGACACAGTCAAAAATGTTGTCGAGAACACTGACATGGCACGACGTCGATGAGTGCACGTATAGATTCGGTTCGCGCCCAAACGACGCCTTCGGAAAACCCGGCGACCAAAGATTGGCGACCAAGACCACTAAGACGACGACGAAGGAGACTAAGTCGACGTCGATGGCAAAAGAGACTAAGATGACGTCGATGGCAAAAGAGACTAAGATGACGTCGATGGCAAAAATGAAGGCAAAGGAGACTAAAACGACGTCGATGGCAAAAATGAAGGCAAAGGAGACTAAAACGACGTCAGAGGCAAAAACGACATTGACGAGAGAGTCCGACCGAGAGGAACGGATGCTTCGGCTGCTACGTGATGCCATCTTCTGAGTAATGCCCTCAGACGGCGTTAACCAGTTGACCCCGAGCACAATATAATACACCATTCGGAATTCTATACTGCGACCTCCGTAAAACGCGTGAAGACAAGATCGTCCGTTGCACGTCGACATTCTTAAAATGTCATCTATAACGACCAAAAAATATTAAACCGATTTTACACGACAAACTTGCAACGATTACAAATATCGTCAACTTTGATATATTATGAGATTTGATTTATTGGTTGTGTTCTAACCACGATGGCCACACAATAGATTTTTTTTTTTAATATTACCGTTAGACAGATATTAAAATTTCATCACAAGCATCTTACTACCACGCAAACGTAACTATTAAAAACCCATATAATATTATTATATACAGATTTGTCGTTTGAAAATTATTACGACGTTTATACATTTTTTTTTTTTCAAACGAATTACTGTGGAAACGTTTAAAATGATTAGATTTTATTCATCACCAATATATCGTCTAGTCAATTATTTCCGGTCATTTGCAGAACAGGTAATTTAGGCGTAGGTAGAATGACGTGTTGAAGGTAGTGCAGAAATTGTATTTATATAATTCGCGACAACTCCTATGTTACCTACTAATTATTTTTCCGTTTTCTCATCAAACGTATTAAATAATAATATACAACGTTTATTTGAAAAATAAGGTAATTATATTTCTATCGAACATAATCGATATGATAGAAAACCGATTTTCACAGTCTGGTCAGTTAGAGTAGGCCATAGTAACACGATCAATTTAAACGACATATCGTTATTTTTTAAACGTACGATTTGTATTTTTTTTAATATAAAGGTTAGATTGAGATACAAGACTGTAGAATTCAGCTTTCTCTTTCAGACGTAATTCTATTAGTTAACAATAACGGTAGTCACTCATTGATGGCGTCCCGCAATCCAATGTTTACCATATTATTATAGATTTAGTATAAAAATTAATTTCGAAATAAATAGATATTTAACATTTTAAGTATCTAATAATTGTATACATCGTGACATTCGCGGGATTTTGTTACTAATGCTTGCTAAATAATACACGATTGCATATTTTATTAGTTGTTACTTACTCGTATATTATACAATGTAAAAAATGACGACAATCCGAGCCAACAATTCATTTTAACAATAAAAAATTGTTATTCGCACATAACATGGTATGACAAAATCATTAATTTTGTTTATTTTTTATTGTTGCTTATAAGTTTAATAAATATACGTTTTTATAAGTATAGAATATAATAATTATTTCTTAAAAATTGAAATATACAATTGACGTTTTTTCTATAAGTTACAATCATACGGGTTTACTGTAAGTTATGTTTTTTCTTCGAAATTTCTTCAAAAACTGCCCACAAATATTTTAAAAAAACTACCCATTATATTACTACCTACCTAAGTGAAACTTTTTGAACAATCAACGCAAAAATAACGGTTTTATGGTTCCGATCACTAACTAAAAATTAAATTCGCCCAATTACGGACAATACTATCAAATTTTATTGTTTAAATCATTTATGTACGTAGACATAGAATGAAAATAACACGAACCGTTCTTTACTTCGTGTTATTACCCAAAGAAAATAGGAAATGCATCAAATTTATTATTAGCTCGAAACAAAGAAAATAAATTTCTTCGTCTATGACTTATGAAGATACATCAACGTGACTTTACAGGCATCATTCCGAAACTATAAAACATCACGATACCGTTTTCTACAAGAAATAAAAATGAACGATTTTCTCGTTTCCTTTATTCCATGTAAGATGTATATCACATTTTCCTTAAAGTATTTTGTAATATATTGTGCCTTTCAATGTTTAATTCAGTTGGAATATGTTTGCATTCCACGTGTTTTTTTTTTTTTATATATATAGATGATGAATTATGATGCATTTTTTTATAATTTTTTTTCTCATATTAACTATATTTTTGTTTATATGTATAATGTACAATTACTTAATAAATAATTTACAAAATACAGTTAAACAACAATAATCGCGATTCGTCTCCATTGGTAACAGTGCATCAACAACTTAACAAATATATAGTAAATAGTAATTAGTATTGATTTGTCACGAATCAATTCGATATTAATTTATAAATAAATATAACCAAAAAAGGTATTATAAATAAAATGTATTTAAAATGTTGACTTTATAAATAATAAATCTGTGGCTTAAATATTTCAAACAATATAAGTAAACCATAATTATGAAGAGCTAAAAAAAAAATGATTTGTGTAAAACTTGCAAAAACAGTTTTTAATATTTTCGATAATTTATTATAGTTTTATAAAAATATAAAATATGTAAGTACGATTTTTTACGATAAGAAATTCGTCTTTTTTTAAGTTTTCTTATTAAAAATGTTTTTTAACAAATTATTTATAGTCGTTTGTAGCACCTAACATGATATTACATATGATTCATTTGTAAAATGTCATATAATTTATACACCAAACACGATTATTTTTTAATATTGCATAATTATGTAAAATTTAATTCGATTTAATCGAAATTAATGCTATTTTTAGATCAAACCTCAAAAGACACGATACTACTAAAAACTGTAATATTTATATTATACTGGATTACTGTATTTTTGATTTTTAAATCCTACTCTATCTTTTCATCTTATATCCAACTACCCTAGTAATTCTGTTATATCGTAACAAAGTTTCGGGAGCTTTTCATCTCATCTCTGAGACGATTATAGGGGTCAGTAGTTCCCATCCCTTTGTTAAGAAAAAGTTTCTAAAAATGTATACGAGCAAATTTCATAATAATATAAAATTTGTTTGGTAACAAACAATATTATAAAATTAGATGAGTTTAAAAACGCGATAAATAATATCCTCTGTTTTCGAGACACGCATCATATATTTTATTATTTTGGTAATTTTTAAGCATAACACATTTTTGTAAATAAATATTTATAGTTAACAACATTTTCAGCTACATTTTCTTAGGTACCTATTACGATTTTATTTTATGCAATTATACGTTAAGCTTTTTATTTTATAGAACTGAAAACGCCGACATGCCGTTAAATATTTCATAATATTTTCAATAATTATATATTGCAACAACTAGCCAAAAAAAATAAATAAATAATTAAAATCAATGTGCCGATTTCAAATCTACCACTATGGTTGATTATATGATTATCAATGCCTTTTTAAAATTACTAGTTACACATTTCACCTACCCTGGCAATATGGAAGTATATTTCTCAATAATTTTTACAGATTTAAACTGAATTTAGGTGAAGACAGCACTCTCGTCTGCTCCTCATAATATATTATTTTATGATGCAGGCTTATAGTATATTATTTTTATTTCTATCCAACACAATAAAATTATATAGGTACCACATAGTTATGTTAATTATAATAAACACTCAAATCTAGCCAAGTATTAAAGTTTCTGAACATAACTTTTACATGACATTAAATGATTACATAACAATACTTTTGAAAGAAATAATATTTTTTTAAATAACAACGTACATTTTAAATTTCATACTCCAAAGCGAAATCATTTTCTGTCACTTTTTATATGTAGTAAAAGTAGGATTTTGAACGAGTAGTTATTTAAGTTTAGCTGATTTAAGTATTGAACGGTATGATGAGTGGAGAAATGAATCGACATTTTGAGTGGTTCCAACGAAAACTACTACTCCACTATGCTTGTTATAAATTTATACACTTATAACTAATTAATTATCTTAAGGTTTTCGTTCAAAATTACATTTTTATATAATTTTTTTCATTTTTTACATTCTGCTTTAATATTTAATTATAATAGCTTCCAATAAAAAGTGAAACTTAATATACCTAACTAATAATAAATTAAACTTAATAAACTAATAAATCATAATGATAAAAAAAATGAAAAAAACATTTACTTATATTTTTAAAATTGTTGTGTTGTTATAATGTTAGAGTGTGTTGATTTTTAAAAGGAATCTGTATAAAATAATACAATAACAAAACGTAAATTTTAATAATATAATAACATATTATATTTATATATTTAGAGATACACAGAGTACACTGCAAGTCGTTGAGTGCGATTAATGTATTTCATGCACACGCCTAAGTACGAGAGACACATATAAAGATGAAAAAAAAATCAATTTATATATAATATTGTGTGTCATTGATTGTTACGCGTTTAAAACACTATCTGGTACTTAGCACCCGCCATCGTAATAATATAATGGGCACTTACCTAATATCTATACATCGCAGACAGCCGATATTATTGTTAGAACGACGGGAGAAGTCATAATATTACTATGCAACTATGTACGTATAATGCCCTACATGTATATATTAAACGTATTTTAAACCAAACTACCCAAGTACAATATCAAATAATTATAATATGACGGATAAAACAAAATATAAAATATTGTATTTTAACTATTTAATGGCAACCGTCGTCGGTGGGATCCGATATATTAGGAGATATCGGCGGTATGTCGTGCATAGGAGAGGTTAGGTTATTTTTTATTTTCATTTTTTTTTTTTATCTAAAATCAATTTTTTACACCACTGTTTTCTCGGAAAATAAACGCGCGAGGCAGAGTCCAGGCTCTTTAGAATTTCAAAAACGCATTTATCGCACTGCATCGCGTCTGCATAAATGTTGGTATTTTTTTTTATCAGTTTATATTATTAAAACTTTACCGTCGTATTTTTTCCACTAGAGAAAAAAAATAATATGTAAGAGGAACGTACCACTAGTAGTAGGATATTATACGATAAATATTTTACTTCTCCAAGTGGAGAACGTGCGTGTTGATTTCGGTGACGTTTTACAATGATTTTGTATTTTTATTTTTTGCAAAACGTTCTTCGGTGTGGAAAAGAAAAAAAATTCCCAGAAATTGTTACACAGACACCACAAACACGATACTTTCTACATACAGTTAGTAAATCTTGTTAAAATCACAACAAAAATGTACACCATCGTTCACTACCATAAAGAGCATTTTTTTTTCTTCACTTAAACCGTTCAGATAACTGTGACCCGGTGTTGTGTAATCTTTCCAGCGCAGGACGGCTGTGTGTTCGGTGCTGCATTTTAATATTAAATTTGAAACCAAAGATAAATCACATCGTAGGAAAAAAACTGAAAAACGACTCAAAGTGGTTAGGTCGGGTTACCGCGGAGCATTCGGATTCGATTTACTGAAAACTTTTTGACTTGCCGAAAAAGTGACCGCAGAAAATATTTTAATACTAATAAATACATACCTATAACTATAAATTTAAAATTGTTTACTTAGCGATATCCGTCAACTAATCATCTATAAGTACCCAAAACGATCAATAAAATATTATATTTACATTAGGGTTTTAGACGATTAAATAATATATAAAGATCATCTGCAGGAGGTTTTGAATATGCCACACAGTCGCATATATACAGTATACATCCTTCAACAAGGTCTAAACTAAGCGCCTACAAATTTCGGTGGTGGAGGTAGCAATTTTTTATTCATTTTTTAGGTAAAACTAATACACCAATTCAGTATTTAACAGTATATGTATTGACATTTCATCATAAACAGTAAATATGCTCATTTTATGTATAAAACATGCAAAATAAAAATATTTATATACATAATTGATAATTATTTTTACTTTTTCTTATTGCGGACTCAATTAGCTATATATTTTTTTTATACCACGAGTTATACGAATTTATACCACTCAATTAGTTTATTATTTTTTTATTCATTCAGGTAACGGACTCAATAAGTATATACTTTTGTTAACCTAAGATATTCTGACTGACCATTCCTCAAAAATATGAGACCTTTTCTCAAATGTTTATGTAAAAAACCGTAATTTCCATATTCTTTCACACATTTTTATGAATCAAAAACATGTCTATTTTTCTCCAAATATCAAAATCTTTTATGATTTATTTTTCAAATATTAAATGCATTTATTTTATTTGCTCTACGTATATAATTATTTGATTTATATCCTTTATATTTTCATACATACAAATATAATAGAACTGAAATCCATTTAATATAATTACCATTATAATAAAACTCGATATCTCGAACTCTTTTCTGCTCCACTCGACCTACGACTTAACGAGAGTTCAATAAATACGCACACTAAGTAGCTACGTCCCAAAATTCCAGTATCAGCTCTACGAGTATGTCTGCGAGGCCGTGACACGAAAATATATTAGTAATATGTTGTATTGCTGTTATTACCTACTAAGATAAAAACGACGTGTAAGAAAATTGCGATTCGGCGGGCGTCGTGTTTATCATTATTATTTCTGTTTCAGATTACTCTACCTGTAGTTGAAAACCCCGAAATCAGATAAATCGATTTCCCGCGGAAAGGGTCATATTTCTACAGTCGTATTACGCGTAGACTTTGGGGCGCAGTCGTATATTCAAATTTCAATATCATCAAACTACAGCCACCGTGTGCACACACATTTTATTGGTACCTACCACACGCGCCGACACTCGATAACGCATTATCCGCGTCCATTAGGTAATTGAGCGCGCCGCCGCCGGTCGGAACGAGGAAGACCTTTACGCGAAATTACGCCGAACAGAAACATTATACGCGTTTACCAGCGAGTGCAAGTGAGCAAGTCTGTATAATCGTCGGTCGTTCCACCGATTTTCCGCCCTCTCCGCGTATAATGACGTCGTTTGGACGGATATAAAAACGCGTTTCAAATGCACACGTGCTTTTTTTTCCTTCCACCTTTGGGACGCGAATCCGCAATCGGCCGGCTCGATAAAGCGCGTCTCGTACGCCCCGACCGCCGTTATATTATACGTATGTACATTTAACATATAATAATATTATTATTATCGTCGTCATCGCCATCGCCATCGTTATTATCACGACTGTGTGCTGCGCGAGTTTAAATCCGTTTAACGCCGTTTTCCGACCGTATACTATATTATAGCTGGTATATTATTATTATCATATTTAATTATGATCCCGCGGTGATCTCACCTAGTTCTGATCCTGTTTATTATTGTTAAAATAATTGTATCGTATTGTCGATCCAGTAAACATCCCGTCGTATTTAATATCATATGCTCGGATCGAAATCCGCCGACCATCGTCATAATATTCCGATTTAGGCAAAATAATATTTTGTACTCGACGCTCGTACAAGAGCATATTGTACACCCCTCGAAATGATCTTACTTCGCGTGTCGAGTTAACATCTGAATGTGTTTGTGTTTACAAATACGGTCAAAAATCGATAAGACATCACGACATTGTAAATATAATATCGGAAAATCGCTGTTGTTGACATTTCGAACAAAACATACTCCACCTAGATGTTTATATTTTTTCTAACAATGCGCTTATTTTGTCAAAAATATGATTTATCCAAACACATACGTAGTGGCGAGAGGGCCAAAACGAGATTAAAAGGAAATTAATTGTTTCGTGTTAAAGTACCGAAATCCCAGGTACCTACCTGGGCGTTTCTTACGGTTACATTTAGAACTGAGTAGCTCATAAATGCCAAAAACGTACAATCTTAATCAACAGAGTTATCGCCCGATGACGAAAGCGTTTTTTTTAGATTATTAGCGTTATGCCATTATGTTACCAACCATTTGTTTCAACGCAACATAAACCGAAGTGAAGAAGAATTTTGCAATTTCGTTAATCGATAAAAGCGTTTCAAACATTTTGTTTAATGAACAAAAATATAGATTTTTACGAGAAATAACAAGTAGTCATATAATCCAGTGTACGAAAAATAAAAATATTTTGCTAAAATAGAAATGAATAATTCCATGACTATAAACGTACAGCAAATCATAATTCATCAAATTAAAGATAAATAATTGGAAATAAGAATTATAATGATCAAATGAATAACAATTTTAATAATTATTGTTCTTTTTGTATTATAAAAATGTATTTATATTTCAAATTTATGCACATAACAAATTAAGTACATTAATTAATTAACACAATTATCTAATTTCTTTAAGTCATTGATTATGACGGAGTAAGTATATAAAATTAATTAAAATATAGGTATACAATCATAAAAAAAAAATATATTCAAATATGTAAGACAATTATCTTTTGTAAATAACAAATTTTCAAAGAAAACATTGATTTAAAAGCATTGTCTCGTAAAAAAGATCTTAAACTCCACATTTTGGTGGACATTAATTAATACACATAAATATTAAGTTCCAAAAACAACCAATTATATGTTAATCATTTAATGTTTATATTATCATATTGTGAATCATGAATCATAATATTTTTGACTTTTGTACATGGGTATATAAATATGAAAAAATTATAATATTATATTCTATATAGCGTGTATAATACCATTACGTGTTATACAAATTCACATCACATAATGTATAGTCGCGACACTCGAGTCGTATTAATTTAGGGTAGGTATAATCGATTGTAAATAACGACTAATGATAAACAGACCATGGAGATCAATAAAGTCGTGAGTACAGAAATATGCGTTGTTGAAAATACCGCAAAGATTTCAGATGATATTGGAAAATATATTAAAATTTAAAATATTTAATAGAGTTTCACATAAATTATTTCTGACAACGCCCCGATCATTAAACAGACTATAAATCAAGTTATTAATTTAATTATTAAGTGTTTTAACTAATATAGACATACAACTTTTTGTCAAGTAGAGGTAAAATTAGTAACATTTTTTCTATCATTTTTCTGACCACTGAATATTATATCCACGTTACAAAAGTTCAATTTCAATGGCTTATAGTATATTTTACGTACCATGCCCAAAGAATATTCCATTCACATTTTTTTTTATCAAATTTTGATCACGATAATTGTCATAAAAAAAAAAAATTCTGGAAAGAAACTATAAAAAGTGAGGCAAAAACCTCAGGTTTTATCTGAATGTAGAAAGCAAAACACCTACATCAAATTTAATTTATTATTCACTTTTATATCTAGTTGTCGACAACTTTTATCAGCGTCATTCATTATTTAAATATTTTATACTAAAAAAAAGTTATAAAATATTTCATATAATATGAAGTGTCCAACTGCAATCACTGTACGTAGATAAAAATTGTTAGATATGCGTATAATAACTATAAATATCAATATATACATAACACCTACAGTAAAATACCATTATGTCAATATTTCAAATTTCCCGTTATCTTTAACTAAAATTAAATCTCCCTTGATACTACCATTACACTAAAATACTATTACAATAAAACTCAATATCTTAAATTTTTCAATATCACTTACTTTTTGCTTCCTTTCAGATCGACATAACGAAAGTTTACGTGGTTTTTCATAAGTTTAATAATTATCCATAACTCCTACTTTTTGCTTCCTTTTAGATCGAAATAACGAAAGTTTACACGTTTTTTCATAAGTTTAATCATTTTCAGGATACACAGTAGTTTTCGAATTTATCAAGAGAATTAATTATCTTTTTGACCATAGAGGTGGTAATAATGTAATACAGAGGCTAATGAAGTTCTTTTTTCTTAAGCCACATACAGTGTTTATTGGTTATTAGTTTTCTTTCGGCGAATCGTTCTTTAAACGGGAACTTTGTGTTTCTTTTATTTAATGTTTGGCATCGGCTCGGTGCGGTGTAGTACTTTAATCAAAAACCCTAATGATGTCGAAAACTTGAAAAATTACCAACCGTTTTACACGTTGTACGATTTCGCAAAAGTAACTTTTTAAATTATTTATCCAACCTTATTTACAATATAGCATAACTTGTACACGACATTTAAATGTCACATGTACACAACTTACACACATGCGACCGACTAACGATTACAGCGCCACACATATAATGTACGTCAGGGTAAAAACGTAACTTAAAAATGAATTTACATAATATTTTGTGTTGCCAATAGTTTTATATTTATTTACGGTAACATAAAAAAATGAATGAAAAAGAATTCGGTCACTTGTATAGTAATATAATTGTTGTGTAAAAAAAACCGCAATCTTCGGTGGCTATATTAAGATAGTAAATGTGTTTTATGCATTTAGACTTTCAAATAATCCGCACCGACACAGTGTCAAAGTCCAAATTATAACTAGTCTGTACGTATATACGTATAAGTACGAGTTATTATAAAACGATTCAACAGTTTATCTATATAGATAAATTACGTGATCCGAGGACGACAACAACCATTGGGATGCGATAATAATAATATTTCAGATTTTGTCATTCGCAACAAGCAAGCGGCAACTATACACACATACACATATAATATTACTATATAGTTACTCGATGTTGTGTAGGTAATATTATTATATAGAATATGTGACACAATAAACCAGTACAGGTTTGCCTGACATATTTCATCACTTCATCGCAAATAACGTTGTGGGGAAGGTGGTCTGAATATCTGCAGACTTGTATATATAGTCCATCGGCCGTGTCCAACGATCATCATTCAACGGGATCGCTTCCAGTAATCAACACTAACCATGAAATTCGTAAGTACGACACTAAAAATTCGCAATAGCGAACACGCCGGCTAACTAACAATATTACTCTCTAATAACTTTAAATGTAATTTTAAACATTTGCAACTCGTTGTGTTTACAGGCAACAGCTTTAGTCACTTTGGCAGTCGTAGCCCTTGTACGGGCCGACGCGTCCAGCGCCGACAAGAAGACGGTGAAACACGAAAAGAGAAGTTTGGGCGCTTACGAGTCTGGATTAGGACTTTCCGGTCTCGGTTACAGCTCCGGTTTAAAATACGGTTCCGGCCTGGGCTATAGCTCCGGTCTGGGATACTCCTCCGGTCTCGGCTACGGCTACGGTTTGAAATACGGTTCCGGTCTGGGATACGCCTCCGGTCTCGGCTACGGCTCCGGTTTGAAATACGGTTCCGGTCTGGGCTACAGCTCCGGTCTGGGATACGGTTCCGGTTTGGGCTACGGCTCCGGCCTAAGCTACGGTTCTGGTCTGGGTTACGGTTCAGGACTGGGATACTCCGCTGCCGCTCCCATACCGACAACCGGCCCCATCGTTCCGATCTCCAAGGAAGTGCACATCATCAACCGTCACGCCCAACCGGTGTCCGCTCCATACCCAGTGCCAGTAACCCATGACGTGGCCGTACCCGTCCCACATCCAGTGCCCTACCCAGTAGACAAACCATATCCCGTCCACGTGCCCGCCCCATACCCAGTTCCAGTCGAAAGGGCCGTCCCGTACGCGGTCGACAGACCAGTTCCCCATCCAGTTCCATCACCTTACCCAGTCCCAGTAGTACGTGACGTGCCATTCCCCGTGTCTAAGCCTTATGCAGTTCCAGTAGTCAAACAAATTCCAGTACCGGTGGCCACTCCCGCCGTCGTGCCCGCCGTCCACCACTCAGCACCATTGGTCGCTTCCGGTTACAGCGCCGGACTTGGATCGTCCGCAATTGGTTATGGTTCCAGCTACGGTTCTAGTTATGGAATCGGCTACCACAGCCCATCCATCGGTTACGGAGCGTCTTCATACGGTGCCGGTAGCCTGTACAGCGGATCTTTGGGATACAGCACCGGAGGTCTGTCTTCATATGGACATGGTGCCCACAGTTTCGATTACAAGAAATAAAACACTCGAATGATTCGTCTACCCTGCAGAACTACACTGTATTTGTGACGAATATACTTAGGATTTAAATTCTACCGTGTATATTGTGTATGCACATATTATTATGTATTTAGAAAATTATTACAATTTTGTTTTTTATATATTTTCAATTTTGTTAATAACTGATAGTTATTGACTGAAATTAAATAATAAATGTTTTTATTATATTAAATCGTCTTATAAGTGTTTTTATTTAACAAAAAAAATGAATACCAAATCACAAAACTTTTTTAATAATTGTGCATATAAATACTCCTTTTGTTCCTAGAGAACACAATATGCAAATATATATCCAAAATGCTACAGCCTTTACACAACTCTATGCGTTTATAGAATAAAAAAACCATTATGAATCAACGAGTATTCGAATTTTTTTTTAGATAATATTATATAACTATATTAATGCAAAAAATATTGCATTAACTATAGAATATAACTATAACTATGTAATTATGATAGTATGAAAAGACATAGAATTTTAATAATAAGGTATTAAAAATATTAAAATTACATATTAAATAAATAAAATTAAGTACTACATCATTGCATAATAATAAAAAAACTTCCACAAAATTGTCCAAACTGATTAATATAACAAACTGATAATATTGTACGAGTTTTATGATATCTTAGGTTTTCTATTTTAGAATATTTGGCTCAACTTATAAATTGTTATAACATAATATGAAATAAATATATTCTTAAGAACGTTCTAATTTAAAATTAGATAAAACATAAAATATCATTATAAGAGAACAGGCTTGTAATTGAATTAGAAACTCAATAAATTAACGTTTTTATCATACGTAGTTATTTCTCCAAAACATTTTGAAATAATATATATGCTATGGACATTTATTTTGTATATAAAAATACGAATATTACAAGTGAATGTTAGCTATACATCTAATTTTTGATATAGGATCTGAATCACTTTACATCAAAAAACGAATTGATATTTTTGAGCAACTTTTATAAATAGAAAAGTGCTGACCAGTGCAAAATATTGAAATAATACTTTTAAAAGAATGCCGTTTAACATTAAACGTATAATTTACATACAATTGGTATTCTTACAAAAATTAATTGAATATAAATAATATACATAAAAAATTATTAATTCGATATAATTGACCAATAATAATAAGTACTGTTTTGTAACTTTAATAGATCACCGAACTATGAATTCAATTACAAGATATGTGTTTACATTTTGTCAAAGTTGGGCATATTAACCAATTGTTTTTAACTACCTAGTTTAAATTAGGATATCCTAAAAAAAAAAATTAATCTATATTAAAGTTAACTTAAAAAAAATAATTAATTTGAATAACTAAGTTAAGTTTCATATATTTACTAAAATAATAACTACAGTCAAGGTATTTTTTTAAAAACTTTATATTATACCATAGTAGAGTGTAGCTCGTAGGAAACACGCTGTTTAGATTTGTTCATAGATATATAATGTATAATTAGCTGCCCGACTCGAATCTATATACTTAAAGTCAGACTAAATAATGAAGGCTGAGCAATGTTTACAAACAGATGTTATCAATCTTAGTGATATTTCCAAAATTATAATAATTTATAGTTAAAAGCATGAAATAAAGTATACTCAGTTCGTAATAACGCTATCACAATAATATTGATGACAGATTGTAAACATTGTCCAACTTACCTAGCTTTAAAAACTCATACACAGTGAAATATAATAAAAAGTCGGGCATCTAGTAATATCTAATATATCTATGGGTACACAAGAAGTTAGTTCCGTTGTTCCAGTGATATTATAATAATCAAGTACATCAAGTACAGATTCGTTAAATAGAGATAATCGTCAACGTCTTCATTTAGGAGAAAATATAAATACCAAAACTTACTAATATCATATTTCAATTAGGCAATAATGAGCGTATTTAAATTTATAAGTTTATAATTGTGCTTTATTGATTTTTTTTTTCATTGTCGGTAATTATCGTCGGCAAATATCACTCTGTCAATATAAACTATTTCATTCTGAATAGTAATGTATTAAAAAAATACATTCAGTTATATGGTAGGGGGTGGAAGGGGCGAAGCCACTACCCACTGACGTTCTCTAAACAAATTATAGACCGGATGTAGATCTTGTCACCTATGTGATAGTAATATTTACACACAAATACGTAATTTTACTTGAATAATTTTTGCAAAATAATGGGTAAGTGGGAACCACTTTACTGTACATTATTAATTGTCGTATAGGTCACTGTAATGGATGTGTTAAATTTTAATTCAATAATATTATATGATTGTATATTTATATTGCTATTAAATTAGTTATTTTACTAATAGTTATCCAATAGTGGGTTGAATTAGTTTTTGCCGAAAACATATATCATTACACGGTAAATGTTTCAACTACCACCAATAGTATTATTAAATTACAAAAAAAAAAATAACCTAAATTAATTTTTTTAAATATCTAATTTTCACCAAATTTGAACCTTAAATGTCTATAAAAATAACTGTGTTTATAAATTTTGTAAGATTTTTTGGTTACAGTATGAACAGCTTACGAGAAGCATTGTTTTAAGTTGTTAATTTTTAGCTTTACAAATAAAACATTTAAAACATTTTAACCACAAAATAATTCGAACATTTTTGTGATTTTGATGAATTTTGTCAATATTTTAACTTTAAATTCCTATTAAAAAAGACCATGCCTATTAATTTTAATATTTTTTTAATTCCAATAATAACGACTCATTATTTATTAAAAACATTCTACTCAATTTGTAGGCTTTTTGATCCAACAAAAAAACGCGATTAACATTTATAAAAAAAAAACTAAATAAAAATTAAAAACTTTAAATAACTCAAAAAGAATAAAAAAAAAATTTAATTTTAACATAATATAAACATTTGGTGAAAATTTCAAGTACCTACAGTTATTCATTTTTAAATCATAACAAAATAAAAAAATCGTTTGATAAGAAATCATTAATTTACGTACCTACATCCAATGTCATACCTAAATATTTGTACTTCAAATGAATTTAAAAATTAATGATTTTCCAGTAAAAATTTTTTTTATAGATAGAAAAACTTGTGAAAATCTTGTATAATGTATTTTATTTTAATAACTTTTAACTACAAAATAATTTGCAAATTTTAATGATTTTGTTTAATTTCAAATTCAGGCATCCATAAAAAATTACCATGAATTAACTTATTTTAAAATACTGCATAAATTATAAGCGCACTTATAACAACTTATATGGAACCTCATAAAGAAATATTCAAATTTTTTTTAATTACTATTTTTTGTATTACGAATAACCATAGTTTCTGTAAATTGTTACTTTATGTTTATTTTTTTATTTTATATACATTAAAATATTTTCAAAATTATTTTCGATCATTTTAAGTTTTTTTTAGTTATTTGAAGTTTTCTAATTTTTTAAAGTTTTTGTCTATAAATATTTTTAAAAAAAATTTCGCTGGGTTAATATATTGAAAATTGAATATGAAGTTCCTCATAAGTTATTATAATAAAAATTCAAAAATATTAAAGATATATAAAAACAGGTTTTTTATAAGATTTTAAAGTTAACATTTTGACAACTTTAGTGAAAATCACGAAAACGATAAAATTATAAATGTTAATTTCATAGCATAGGATTGAAAATTAATCAAAGTTTCTCATAAGCAGTTGATATTTTTACCAAAAATTATAAAAAATATACTATTATATATTTTATAAACATTTTAAGCTCAAATTTGGCCAAAATTGTATATTAAACGTTGAAAAACGATGTTACTTATTTCATTGTAATTCAAAAACGTTGTTCGTGGAGACTTGAATATTTTACGTATATTATAAATTTAACTACTTAAAAGCAATGACATTTTTAAAATATTCTTAGATAAATGTTAAGCTATCACCTATTTACATTGTTCTACATTAAGATGGTATTAAATCGAAAATTAATAAGAATAATACAATATGATCGAAATGATATACACTTTTATAAAATTAAATATTTATTAAAATAATAATGTAATGTTTTCGGGAAAATTTAAATCAACTTACCGTAGTCCGTAATATGAATAGTAAAATAAATTAATTTTATAACAATATCAAAAAATATCTTAATATAATCTTTAAATATAATTGATATAGGCAGACTAATCAATACCTAATATAAAAATAGCTATTTTTTTTTTATAATGGCATTTTAATAGGTATAGGTAGATAACAAAACTAGAAACACCAATTAGTTTCGGCCAATTAAGACCATTTACAATTTCATAATGTATAATAATAAAATAAGAAAATAATTCATAAATAGTAAATTGTTAATTAGTTTAATAATAATAATTTTGATTGTTTGTTTGTTTCATGGTGTTTAGAAGAAAAAAATAAGTACGTACAGTTAGAAAAAAAAAATTAATTAAATTGAATTTTTAAATTTTTTAAATTCTACTTAGCTCTAGTTTAGACAATTTTGGGTTTAGGACATAAGTTGATACATCAAAATGGCTTGAAAAAAATCGATAAACCTAAATATGATATTCAAATTACGGGTTACCATTTAAAAAAATGTAAGTTTTATTGGGCATGCGCAAGATACACAAGTAAAAAACATTGTAAGTCACAGAAATTTACAGTCCATTAGTCTAGTTTAATGTCCCGCAAACAGAATTGAAAAATATTTACATGGTGATGAGTGGTAAAGTGGCCCCTGTTTTTTGGGACACACTGTATATCCAACAGATACTTAAAAATAAATATCAGTTATATAAGGTAAAATTATTACACACATAATAATTCTAAAGTTGCTCATCAGTGTGTAATATATGGGTAGATAATATAATTATATAGAATATGTGACACAATAAACCAGTTCGCTCGACTGGATTCACATTTTCGCACACAAATAACGTTGTGGGGAAGGTGGTCTGAATATCTGCAGACTTGTATATATACGTCGGCCGTGTCCAACGATCATCATTCAACGGGATCGCTTCCAGTAATCAACACTAACCATGAAATTCGTAAGTACGACACTAAAAATTCACAATAGCGAACACGCCGGCTAACTAACAATATTACTCTCTAATAACTTTAAATGTAATTTTAAACATTTGCAACTCGTTGTGTTTACAGGCAACAGCTTTAGTCACTTTGGCAGTCGTAGCCCTTGTACGGGCCGACGCGTCCAGCGCCGACAAGAAGACGGTGAAACACGAAAAGAGAAGTTTGGGCGCTTACGAGTCTGGATTAGGACTTTCCGGTCTCGGTTACAGCTCCGGTTTAAAATACGGTTCCGGCCTGGGCTATAGCTCCGGTCTGGGATACTCCTCCGGTCTCGGCTACGGCTACGGTTTGAAATACGGTTCCGGTCTGGGATACGCCTCCGGTCTCGGCTACGGCTCCGGTTTGAAATACGGTTCCGGTCTGGGTTATAGCTCCGGTCTGGGATACGGTTCCGGTTTGGGCTACGGCTCCGGCCTAAGCTACGGTTCTGGTCTGGGTTACGGTTCAGGACTGGGATACTCCGCTGCCGCTCCCATACCGACAACCGGTCCCATCGTTCCGATCTCCAAGGAAGTGCACATCATCAACCGTCACGCCCAACCGGTGTCCGCTCCATACCCAGTGCCAGTAACCCATGACGTGGCCGTACCCGTCCCACATCCAGTGCCCTACCCAGTAGACAAACCATATCCCGTCCACGTGCCCGCCCCATACCCAGTTCCAGTCGAAAGGGCCGTCCCGTACGCGGTCGACAGACCAGTTCCCCATCCAGTTCCATCACCTTACCCAGTCCCAGTAGTACGTGACGTGCCATTCCCCGTGTCTAAGCCTTATGCAGTTCCAGTAGTCAAACAAATTCCAGTACCAGTGGCCACTCCCGCCGTCGTGCCCGCCGTCCACCACTCAGCACCATTGGTCGCTTCCGGTTACAGCGCCGGACTTGGATCGTCCGCAATTGGTTATGGTTCCAGCTACGGTTCTAGTTATGGAATCGGCTACCACAGCCCATCCATCGGTTACGGAGCGTCTTCATACGGTGCCGGTAGCCTGTACAGCGGATCTTTGGGATACAGCACCGGAGGTCTGTCTTCATATGGACATGGTGCCCACAGTTTCGATTACAAGAAATAAAACACTCGAATGATTCGTCTACCCTGCAGAACTACACTGTATTTGTGACGAATATACTTAGGATTTAAATTCTACCGTGTATATTGTGTATGCACATATTATTATGTATTTAGATAATTATTACAATTTTGTTTTTTATATATTTTCAATTTTGTTAATAACTGATAGTTATTGACTGAAATTAAATAATAAATGTTTTTATTATATTAAATCGTCTTATAAGTGTTTTTATTTAACAAAAAAAATCTAATTACAATATTACTTGGAACGATTAAAAAATATACATTATTTTACTCATTTTGTACCAAGGTATTTTAATACCTGCAATAATTATGTTTTCAAAATATAATTTATTTTAGATAATATTCTATTACCTATAGTAATACAAATAATTTTGCATTAACCATAGCATATTCATACATGCAATTTTCATATTTTAAAATTAAAGAGTAAAAATTATATATTATACAATCAAAATAAATTTAACGTCAACCTATGTATTAAAAAAAATCTTACCCAAATTTGTCCCAATGTAAAATTGCAAATATATGATTATATTGTTGCATTTCTTAGTATTGACAATTATGTGTTATATTTTAATAAATAGGTGGCTTAACTTATTAATTATTATAACAGTAATAATATTAACTATACTAGCATATTTTGTATATTTTATCGTATATATTCATATCATAATTTTAAAAGATATAAAATAAATATGTTCTGCGACGTCCCAACTTAAAATTATTCAAGACTTAAGACATTATCGCATTAGCACACGCTTGTAATTAAATAAGAAATGCAATAAATTTACGTTAGCGTCATAATTATATACTACTTAGAACTTTTTTTTTATTTAAAAATATGTAAGTATATTACAAGTACATAATATGTGTTTTATTTTTGATATAAAATAATATAATATATAAATCACTTCAAATTAAAAAATTAATTGTAATTTTTTTCTAGTGACTTATTTACAATTACAAAAGTGCTCTCTGGTTCAAAATACTGAAATAATACTTTGAACAGATACCGATTAACATAAAACCAATGATTATAAATAGTATTTATAATCAATTATAAAACGTTTAATTTATGCAAAAGATTATCTTATAAAACTGAATTGGGTGTATAGTTTATTATAATTTGTAAATAATATATTAAATATAATAAATAATTTATTTATAATAGTCACTGTTTGTAATTTTAATAGGTCATCGAACCATGATTTTCATTACAAGTTATGTGTGCACTTTGTTTCATACTACTAATATTTGAGTGCGCTTTCAAATAATTATTATAATGTCTTATTTCTTCGTATAGTTTTTTTTCTAGTTCAATTTCCTGGAATAAAACAAATATTCATAAGATTTAATTTACATGATCGTTTAGAAGAAATAATACAGTTAACTTTACCACTATATCGAGAATAATAATTATTGTTATTATATTATAATGATGATTATTATTATTTCAAAAATCTTTTTTATGGAAATTAATATTAACCCCTAACTATTGATAAACGCTACTGACTCTTTTTATAACCATCTATCAAAGTACGTCGGGTGCGAAAAGTATAACACTGCAACAGAAAATATAATGTTTTTGTCCATTTACATAAAAACACAAATACTTGCCCAAATTAATGATATTTTTAAATTGAATAAAGTTATATTATTAGAAATAATTTAAAAAATGTTTAAAGTTAATAGTTTACTATTTTTTTTTAAACTCAGTTCAGTGAAAATAGATACTGTAAATTATACAATATTATCTTATTAACTTGAATAAAATTTTTTATTTTTTAAATATATTAATAGTCAACAAATAATTGCCCGTTTGGTAAATTATTTTTATTGAACAACTTTAACTAATGGAAAAATGAAGTAAATAAATTTAAGTATTACATTGTTAATTTACTATTGTGTATAATCAATAATTGTTTTATTATATATATAGTTATATAAAAATAAACGTTACTCCGATTTGATTAAAATTAACTTGTTATTTATTAAGTATAATATATCAACAAAACTCCATCAAGTTAAAAATTAAGCTAAGTTAAATTGATTATTAATTGTTTAACTTTTAACTTAAATTTAACATTTAAACTCGTCAATGCCCAGTATTAACACACACGCGCGATTTATCGTACAACAATATTGCACCGACCACCGTTTGCGACTTACCGACTCGTCCACGTGCAGATCGGTAACATGATTTTTGATCATCGTGATCAAAGCGGTCAAGTACGAGTGCCGGGCCGCCATGGCGTTGACAACCTGCGATATGACAGGCGTCAACTCCACGCCGTCGACGTCGCCGGTCTTCGCAACGATTTCATTCTCGTTCCAGACCTCTCCAAGTTTCAGCGAATAATAGTGATATATGTGCGCCACGGTAGCCTTGTCCTGAAGACCCGAAACCAGGCTACAGGCCCGAATCGTGCTCTCCTCGATGTCGTCGGGTTCGTCTCTAGACCAGTCCTGCAGCCGGTCATTTTCCAATCCGTCGAACTCGACCAGGTGCACAAGCAGATAAATCTTCGGCTGAGCGCACATGAACATGGATTCCACCACCGGGCTGCAGAGGCTGGCCAGGTTTATCGCCGTGGTCGCTTCCCGCTGCTCCTGGAACACGAATTCGTCGTCTGCAACAATGGATGTGATGACACGTTATTGACATGCCGATGTTTAATGACGTTTTAATGTGAAATGTATCTATAGAAGTGGATAATAATAACGATGAAATATTTTTGAGAAGCATGAATACTTGGGGCAATAACGTATTAATGCGAGCGACATGACAGACGACGTAGGCGTGAACTAGGCTTAACGCGCGATGCAACGGTTTTCCGATGTCAACGAATGGAAGAAAAAAGTCATCGGTGATTGAGGTCAAACGAGGTGGTGCTATTATGGTATTATTATGGTATTGTGTTTTAATTAAGTTATACCTATTAATAAATAATTCAAACAACGTTTCAGCTTAAAAAAATATCTAAGAGTACTATAAATAACCGATGTTTTTTTTAATCTTCTATGTTAAAGATAATTCAATATCATTTTCGGTCAATATTATGTTCGTATAAGAGTGGACAACGTCATTATATAATCTATCAAGCCATATTATGTATCCATAGCCTTGACCTATAAAGTTGAACCGGACTTTTTCACGCCTCCAAATCTCACACACTGTTTCCAGGTAGCTTTTTCCCGTCTTGGCGGATCTCCATTTCTTAATGTGACATTTAGCTGATTTGAATACGGCCAAATCCACAAGTGTCGTCAGCATCACGAGTTGTATGGGATATTTTGAAATCTAAAAAATCAAATGTGAAATTTACATTTATGTTTAAAAAAATATATTAACATGTTAAGAAATAAATTAATAAAATTAGCAAAATTATCAAAATGTTTTTTTTTTTTAGCATTTTCGAAAGAAAAAAAATAACCCCACCACTTTACACGGTGTGCAACGTTTTGATTTTAATGCATAAATATAATTCTATAGACAACTATATTAACATGACACAATAATAATTATATTAATATGTATAGGTGGTGCAGTATAGGAATACTCACTGGTAAGGCGTTGAGAATGTGCTCTATTCCTTTGGCTTTGATAAACAGTTCAACTTGTTCATTATAACGAAATATAGCGTTTTTAATGAAATGCAACAAATCCAATAGAATACTGAAAATATCATTTCACGCAGTAAAATGTTACAATTTGACGATTTGGTCAATTTATAATACTCCACACACGTAATAAATAATAAAATAATAAATAAAATGACAATCGTACTTTTGGTTAATGTTTCGATCGACCTCCTCGACAAAATACAGTTCGAGCATCTTAGTAACCATGTTAAATACCATTGGTTGAGCTTCGGGATTCTGGTGGTTCTCTCGAAAAAATACGTTCAATGTATTCAACCCGTAAAGTCTAATGTCTTGAAAATCGTAATTTTGAGTGTTCAACGTATCCAATATGATAGCTGCAAATACAAAACAACGAACACGATTTTAGGTCTCCGTAGTCGAACTTACATGACGCAACTGCGATTACAATTGATTAATACGTCTCCTTTGAGAGATTTAAACTTTCGAAGTATATTAAAATCGTCATTTGAAATGATTCCTATGCAAATTATAGCGTTAACCATCGTAATGCAGGAAAAACTTTGTTTATATTCCTGCAATGACTTAATCAAAGCCAATAATCTAGATACAATCAAAATAATATTTTCATTGCAGTCTTGTCTTGAATATAACAATAATATAACACTCATGATCTCGTAAAATATTAATATTTTTGAATAATAATTAAAATTGTATTATTTGTTATTAATACCAATTTTGAATTTTTAAGTTTCTAACATAAATATTCTGCTTTTAGAATAATTATACAACTAAATTGTATGATTTCAAAAAATGTCAAAAATATTAATTCTTCTCGAGATAATGTGTATTTTACTCTTAAAAGGATCACACAGTGATATTATAATATATTATTATAATATCACACAGTGATATTATAATATATTATTATAATTTATCAATCATAAATAAAATACTAAACTCAGTGCAGCATTCAGTTTTTATCGAACAATCGACGGAGTTCAGTAATAAATACGGTAAGTATAAAAGCAATCGGTTTAGAATGGTATGTAAATTATCACCATAAATATTTTTCGAATACTCAACATTCAATAACGTTATAAATTCTTTTATCAAATACGTGTTGAATTTTTGAAACTACGTATGGGTTTCAAATTACAAAATAAAATACATAACTGTTATATACAATATACATACAAGTATTATAATATTTACAAAATATAATTATGATATGCTTATAAATAATATTATAACTGTACGAAATCACCTTGATTTTGGATGAAAAATTATTAATAAACACTTTGTTCATAATATCTAACATGATACTTTTGAATATAAAATTTTCATTGACCGGATAAAATAGAACGTCTTCCAACCAATGTGAAATTTGTATGATTTCCGGCCAAACACATAACATAACTATATCTTTAAAATTTTAAAAACAAAATCATATTATTCTGTCATAATATTACTACTCAATGCTCAGGCAGTAGTTTCGTATGAGTAAATACCCGTAACGATGTCGTCGGAATATTCATTTTCATCAATCGAACAATTGTCTACGATCTCGTCGAGCATGCAGCAAAAATCGTTTCGCAATTTCATACTATTCTCATCGTTTCTCTCGGTTTCTATTTTTATATTGCAAAGTACGGTTCTGTAAGAATTACAAACGGTTGTATCATAAATGTTCGACTACAGCCGTGGCCTTTAATGAGTTGTGTGAAACAAATAAATAAATAAACCCACTCCAGAGTATTGCGAGTAACCCGTGATGGTTGGAAGCAAATACCACTTGTACTCGACTGTTCGCTCCACACAAAAAACATTCGATTCAAGAGCATAATCACGAATTCGCAAACGGTAAAACGTTCAAATGACACCAACGGCATCCAGAGAAAATTCGGTTTTAACGTGTCGACCAGTATCCGTACTCCGTCGGATTCCATCATACGTAACGCTAGAGGAAGAAACTCATCTAATTTAATTTATGTCAAACTGAACATACGACAAGTCTGACGGATTGAGTAAAGGTAATAGGGTGAGGTGAAGTATTAAATTAGCACGGTTAGCGAAAATAGATTTGCAATTTTTCGAGTACTACTTGGAATTAGACTGAAAATATAGACGTGTGGATTCAGAAATATTGAAATACTTATAACTATCATTTCAATCGTCGTTTACAATACAATTTCATTAACAATATTGAAAAAACTATAGAAAACTATGGAAATATGGGAAGGACTTACGTCTTACGAAACATCAGTTTTCAACGAAGTCGATTTTTTTTATTATTGTAGTTCAAAAAGGGATAACCATAAGAGGCCGTAGAAATTTAAAATTTCCGCCGAGTTTAAATATCAACAACTTAAAGCATATTAAGTTTTAAATTTTTTTTTAAATGTAAGTTTAATTACAAATTTAGTAGATGGTTTATCATAAGTTGTTCTTATATTAACTATTTAAATAATAAAATTATACAGCCAAAATTTGTTTTAAAACCCGTTTGAAGTTATAATTTTGATAAATTCATTAAAATAACGAACATTTAAAAATTAAAACAAATTTATTTTTAAATTCTCAAGATTTGAATATTATGCCATGTACCTGGTGATACATAACTTTTATGATTACTAATAAATAAGCAATGACCTCGACGATAGGAGGAAACAATGAACTTGATAGGTGGTTGAGAAACTCTGTCACACGCTTTGGAAATCGACAAGGCTAGACCAGCTACGAGAAAGTACTTGGAAAATTAATATAAGTAAATTCTGAGAATAGGACAAGAGAAATCGTACTACAAGAAGTGTATATGTACCCGGGAGCAGCAGGATTATATTTGTATTTTGACTAACCGATAACCAAAATAATAACCACAATCAAATATATACACATAATAAAAATACAAAACATCACATTGTGAGTTTTGTATAAATAATAATAATTAACTATTAATATAAGAATATTCGATCAACGAATATCATTATCATAACAACCACGGGCTATCGTAACTCGACGACAAAGTGTGAGGTCGATGGTATTTCAGGTAACAAACACGTACGCACACGATAACGAATGAGGTCAACGCTATCTTGTTAGGATGATGTAGGTACCAATAGGAGGAGTAGCCCATATATAAGGGAGCCCGAAACGGCTCCAATTCAGACGTGATATTCTTAGGCTACAACGAGCACCTTCACGCCAGTCTAAATACTGATTTTAATAAAACAATTCATTTCAATAATACAACAGTCTTATAATTTATTTAACACCACGACTACAAACTCCTACGTCCATCTCAAAGGTTGTTCTTTGGCTGATACACAACAATTATATACAAGTTTTCTCATACCTAAGTTGTACTTAATTAAATGAAAAATAAAACATTTAACGGTAAGCTTCAATATTTTTTTATGATCATTTAAAAATTGCATATAACAAAATTTGAAATGTCCAAAAAAATATATTTTTTTTATATCAACTGTAAGCTATTTATATAAGAAACGATACGAACTTATTGACACTATTGTACAGTACGTTAAAAATTAAGTCAATTGACCGAAATCAGAAATAATAAAAGTGCAAAGTACATCCGCTATGACGGTATATCAGTATCCGCCATCCGGATACAACTTTGCCGAAGCGATTCGTGGAAAACCCCAGTAATTTTGTCTATATCTATTGGTAAATTATTTAATCGTCACAAATGAAATTTTATCACGATTTCCGACTTTCCTTTTTTTTAACAAATCTACAGCAGTTGCTTCAAATATATCCAAAATAAATCTATAATATTATTATACTGTATTAAGGCTGGGAAATATATTATTTGTGTGCATATATATATATATATATATAATGTATATATTATATACATTTTAAAATACTGTAAAAGAGTTTTACAGACATATCTAACATTTTGGACTTCTTTAATCTGAAAAAAAAACAATTATTTCCATACAGTTTAAAATTATTTCTTTTAATAATATAATACAAGAACCTACTTAAAATCGTCAAAAAATGCAAAATACTAACTTTTACTCTGATTCAATAATTTATGAAACGTATATATTATAAAACGAGCATCGCGTAGCTTCGGAAAACAATGCAAAGTATATCAAAATCCCAGCCTTATTGTTTATAAATATTAATATTTAAAATCAATAGTATTATATGTATCTTGTATGATTTATGTATACAATAATTGTCTTTGAAAAATGATTAGTTTTTCGATTGACTACGATAACGTTGTATTCGCTACATACCCGATATATCGGAAACTATCGCGACGTTGTATGAGAGTTTCAATAAATCGTCAAGAAACGTTTGGCTCGTGGCTTTTCCGACGAGTTCCATCAATGTTTTTGGCAAATCACTCATTCCTACGGCTTCGTGACAGCAGCGCAAGCCAACTGAGTTTTCCGGCACGATTTGGCGCCTGAGTACGGACGATTGGATTACGCCGAACAGAAGAATATTGAGTTCGACGTGCTCGTGGACTAGCCAAATGCATTTGGCTTCGGTTTAAGACACAACAGAATCACAACTTTTTATTATTTTTTAATGACATTTACTTATTTTATATATTATACATAAAACATTTTAGTACATACATGAGGGCACATCAGATTTGAAATTAGGTTATTTGTTTAAAATATTTTACGTCCCCCATAATATTGTACATAATTTATGTGACATAACTTAGTGTATGGTAATTTTATTAAAAATATAGATATCAGTGAATTAATACAACGAATAAATAACTTAATTATAAATCAATAAAAAAATGTTGATGATAAATTATAATAATATATAATATTTTATAGAAAACTTAAAATATTTTCAATTTGTTATGTATTAAATGTATATTTTTAAAACATGTTATATAAAAAAAAAAAAAATAACAAAGAAATGTAAATAAAAATTAAAAATACAAACCGAATGTGGTTTTTTATTTGAAATCTAGGGGTGCTAAATACACTTAATCACCCTCTCCTTAATATGTGAGCCTATGAATATAATATATTGTACATGTTTACATCACCGTGTTCGTGTATTGGATGCAAAAACGTACATATTATTAATGATAATTATTGATTAATGATATTTTCAAATCAATTTCGAAAACAAAAAACAATTATAGTAATATTTTATCATGTTACCCATTACATCGTAGAATCGTATTAATGTCGGTAGGTTGTTTGAACATTCGGTTACAAAGTTTAGAGTTGGCGGCATCAAACACAGGATCAACATTCCCTCGAGATAATGTTTATACTTCGGTTCGGTCGAAAAGTTTTCAGCTAAATACTCGATTATGTCGTTCGCATAAAATAAATGATCAAGCGACTACGTGTATAATAAAAACACACAAAATATAATAATTATATACCTAACCCAATGGCTATATCCAGACAATGCATTCAGGAGAGAACAAAAATAATTAAAAACAGAGCTAGAATAAGCCATTTACACCTCACTCATTCGTATCTAATCACCGAAGAACCAAAATCATCATGCGATACATACAACTTCCTCCCTTGCAATAGTTCATATAATTATTCACTGTCTCAAATACTCAATGTCTTGTCATCTTATCGACAATCCATTATCATCGAAAAAAGCCCTCCATCGACAAAATACTACCAATATTTTCAAATTTTTCAGACAAATAAACTTAGACAATAAATTTTAACTCACTTTAAATATTGCATGTAATATCTAGAATTTTAATAATTTACTAATATAGTTTGTAACCTTACCTTAGGTTAATAATCTTTGTAATTTAAACCTTAATAATCATAAAAAAAATAATAGTAATAATAATAATTACCTGTATAGGTAATGCTTTATTATATTTGAGCTTAATTATTATTAACAATATGATTATACAACTTAAATATTATATTCGTGCGTGTAACCACGATAAATACCTATACTGGATTTAATTTCTAAAAAAAAGAGTGCCGTACAGTAGTAGAAGTAGTTAATCGGATACATAATATTTTCATTCCAGATACGGTATACGGTCGGTCCTGGTATTAAAACTTTCTATAAATCGATCGACTCCGTGGATAATGCCATGCCACGTTGGTTGTCTTATGCAATATTAAGTACTATAAACGCACGCAAAAAATCGGTCTGCAATTACTGCAGTAAACTAACAATCATTATATTATTATGATTATGGTTATTCTTTCGCTATGTCCGCCGTCGATCACTGAACATGCAGGCCTAAAACTCATACTATCGGCTATTCATTGATGAGACTGTTACGCACTTAAGTTCCACAGCTGATAGGGGCCTTAAAGCATAATTTATCGGTCCCATAATAACTTGTAATTTTATTGCCTTAAACGCCATATCTGACAACCGTAATAACTTATTGCGACTAGGATTTGACCGGGTATAAGCCATAAAAACTCATATTTAATAAAATATATAAACATTGATATTTATACGAACAAATATTGAAGGTTATATTGTGCAGGTAGTACGTATACCATTCGATTCTGAAGTGTTTTATATTATGTCATTAGAAAGTACATCGTTTTAAAGTACTACGTGAATTAATAAACATTTAAAACAAAACTAAGAACAAATTAGTCATCGATTCACTGATTCGAATTACGTATAATTTATTTAAATCGGACAGGATTTTAAAATTGGATTGCCCGGTGAAAATAATTGAAAAAGTACTATTTTTAATGAGTATGTGCTTCCTTACATAAAACTATTAGTTGAGCGAAAAATTTATTGTATTAGTTATATTATTATATTCTTTAAGTGTCGAATTTTTTTATTCGCTTTACGACGATTTATATGCATATAAAACATAATAATATAAATTAACGAATTGAACAAAAATATTGTAAATAAATCATACCCTAAAATTTTGCGACACTTAGTAGGATATTTGTATACATGACAATACAGTGGTTATATTTTACTAAAAAAGCACGACTTACTAGACTGTAATCGATGGATAATTGTATTATCTGTTCAATGTACTTGCACACCCTATCGGAATCATGATAAGCGTTTTTCACGCACCGTAAACATTTTTGAAACAAATAATCGAGGTTGTATATATTTACTATTGGGAAAGGATCAGTACAGATATCCATTTTATTAAATTGTATTGATAATTGAATGCAACAAAATCGGTGTAATATTGTAAGAGAATTTAGAAATAAAAAAATGCTTATTTACATAGAAACAAATATTATAATAAACATACGTGTTATCGTATTATTGAATACCTATGATAATATTGCTCGAATTAGAAATTTAATTGATTAAAAAACATTATACATTATTCATTTTTTCTAGTATGTTTCCCTGCTTTGTTCATTTGTTGTTCACTTTTCGAGATTAATACTATTTTAATAACAACGCAGTATAATAATATTATTGTATTTGCTGATTGTGATTTAAAATATTTCTCAAGCATGTTTAATAATAATTATTATTTTAAGACACTGTAAACAAATTACAGAGTTCAAGATATCTTTGCTGCTATTTATTATTTGCCAACATAATATTGATTTATTATGTAATGTATATATTACCTGGTTGGCATTTAACAAATAGGTAGCTAAATAAGTATATATCAAAAATAAATCGAACGATTAACGGAAGAGTCAGTTTTATTTAGCAATATCAATACATATTACATGACATAATAATATATAATTATATATCAATTACACGTATTGTTTGGATTATGGCAGTTTTGAGCTTGTAATGGATGAACTACATTAATTAACAAATCTGAAACAAAAATAAACTATACAATTAGTTGATGATTTTTAATATATAATTAATTATTTTACTCAAATGTTTAATAATTGAAATTAAAACATTATACAATTTGTTTCTAGTTTCATTTGTATGATTTTATAAATGAACTACCTACCTAAAATAGTTGTTGAAATTATGTCTGTGAAACGGATTAAATTATGTTATATATTTATATATAATACCGATGTTTTTAAGTATCTTATTCAATTATTTAAGTATACTTTTGGGGATTTGAGAATAAATCTAAGGCTATTCATAATTCATGTTAATATTATTTGTTATATTTTTGCTATTGTTTTAATTGAATTTTTTTTTTTTAATGAAACCTCATAATGTAAATATTATATGTTACTTGTCGCATTTTTCAATGGCCTTCCTGCTGAGAGCTTATTATTAATAAAGAAAATATTATATAGGTACATACAAATTTCAAGTTCTAGTTGCATTAAATATTTGATTTAAAGGATTAAAAAGTTAATTAGAATACTACGTTAAATTATTCAATGAGCGACGTTTGTAACTAATTATACTAAGTCGTTTACACATTTTCTTTATGAAAAAATATTTGAAAAATTAATTTATTTTCAGTTAGCCTTAACCCCGCGCAAGTTGGTCTTTTTTATATCGTAACATATCTACCCGACCATAATTAATATTATAATGATTTAAGCTTGAAAGCATACTTGAGTTATTAAAAAATACTTTTACATTGTTATATGTATATTTATATACAGTTTTCAAACAAAAATAAAAAAATAAACGTATTTTTATTATTAAAACTGACTTTTATTTTATAACAATTATTAAATTAATATAATTAAGAGTGAGAAAATTTCTCTATAGAAGTTAATGAAATAGGTACATTATTGATCATTTTTGTCGGAATAATTATAAACTTATCTTAATGATGGTTCCCTGCAGCTAAAATAGGTAGGTAGTAGGTCTTGGATTTTTATCTTTAATTTTTTTATATATTTCGATAGAAAAAAAAGTTTAGAAGATTGTTTGTCATACTTAATAATATTATTTTCTATCCATTATTATTGAATCGATATTTATTATTTAATTATTAAATATATTTCATTTTAATATATGTATTATTAATAAATATATAGTTCACCGTAAAAGAAACTTATCGTAGATAGTTAGATACTGTAAGTAAAGTACTCGCCATGGGTTGGCTGGTGACTGAGGCGGCTTTGGCGACGGTTTTAACGGCCTTGGCAGATTGGACTTGTCCTACGACAACTATGTTCATGGATACCTTTTCAGCGCCCATTTTGGATTTTGGTTGATTTTCGTGGAATGAAACGAAGTGAAGACTGTAAGTAAAAAATAAAAATGAATGGTCGACTCGACTGAAACCGTTATTATTCATAAATCACATTATACTCACCAAAGAATAGAATTCCACAAAAAAATGCTTTATGCCGAATCGAGATCCCGAGTGCCTTTTTATACGCTTATTTCGCGAGGATTGATAGAAGTGGGATGGATGTAGCGTGATTATGATATTATGGATAGTACGTGGCGTGATTTTGATATTATTGTTGTGAACTGATGTTTGGTACTTTATACATAGCGCTCACAATAAGATTACAAAACAAATTTTAATATACCTAATACAGTAATACTTACAAATCATAGTAACATACTACTTTTCATATTATACAGTATATAAAAATAATTTTGTAAAACACGTTCTTTCGTTTTGTTTACTTGATAAATTTATTAAGTTTCAATATGCGTTCCAAACACGATTTTATAAATGTTACATCAAAAGTATAATAAACCACTTAGTATAAAGTGATAAATGCATAATAATATGTAACTTATATAATAATCAGTTGTCATAAACAATGTAAAATATTTTTTCTAATTTTTATCACGAAAGTAAATTAATATGATGCTATGTATTTTGTGATCTCTATTCAAAATATGTTTTAAATTACAAGTTGAGTATAATACATTATATAACTATCAAATATTCAAATGTTTTCAAATTTGAGGTTTTAAGCAAATTATTACTGTATATATTTTTCAAATATGTACAACTTGCAATTGTTTATATATATTTCCAACCATGAATACCTAAACATTTTTGTTTTTTGTGAACAAATAATTAGATTTAATAGTAATTGTCAAAGATAAATTATTTTTAAATTATTGTTGTCGAAATATGAATACCATTTACAACAAATAAAAGTATAGTAAAAAATAAATAAATCAGACCAATACTTAAAATAATATAATAATAAAAGTATAATTATAACAAATTTGAAATTGACAAATTAATAATTAGTAAAAAATATTTTTAAAAATATCTTTTTATTAAAAAAAAATTACGTAGTTTTACATTTTTAAAATACAAAAGTACATGCTTTTGTTTTTATACGTTGTTAATCGTTAGTTATAAATGTTTAACAGTTATTTAGTCCATTAAATAAAGTTCAATTTAATAAAATTGTGTGTAACTTTAAGAAATATATTTTGTACCTTTATGAGCACTTGAGTATACATAACAAAAATATAATTAATTTTATATCGTACTATATAATTATACTAAATAATTATTTTAAGTTTAAATAGTGAATAATTATCTTATTATCACAATTTTAAACATAATATGAATGAACTTTTGTAAATAATAGTGTATTTGTGATATAAAGTACATGAACATTAAATTATTTTTATGATCCTTTTAAAGCTTATTATTTATATTATATATCATGATTTCCAACAAGGATATATTAATTTAAAGTGGTGCGATGATTTAGATTCTATTACTACATCGTTGTAAGTTTTCGTAAAAATATTTTCTGCTCAACTAGCTCAGTCAGTAGAGCACGAGACTCTTAATCTAGAGGTCGTGAGTTCTAAACTCCACGATTGGTGTCACTTTGTCGTATCGCCTATATTAAATCTACTATAATCTTACCTATGTACCCTCTAAGTCAATGTCCCAACTATTATTCTATTTATCTGGTGATGTTACTCATATGAGGTACGATGACACTTTAGTCAAACTCTACAATAGCAGCGCGACTCTCCCGTATTCGTGATGCGTGACGTTTTATTACAATGGTTAAAATATATCATATGTAATATGTATGTTCAATATTTTTTAATTGGTTTATACTATATGAACCACTTTTTAAGAATCATCTATTACATTTTCAAGCTTTTTTTACCCATAATATATCTCATACATACATTTTAAAAAGTCAACAATTTTAAATACTCATAAATTGAACAAAAAGAACGAAAATATTTTAAAATATATTTCATGCTTAGCTTTGGTGAAATTTTGAAGTTTCTACTGTTATTCATTTTTGAGTTGAATCAAAAAAACAAAATTAATTTTATCGCCCAATTTTAAAAACTCCAGTTTTTCCTTCTTTTTCCGGATTGTTCTGAAAAGTATTGGAAGATTTTAATTTTTCACCCTTTCCTCACAAGTATTACTTAGATTTAATTTTCCACTATTAACCACCTTCAATGTTGAAAATCGATGCATTTTTATTGCTCCAAAATGTGATGACAAACACCAGAATAAAAATAATTTAAAATTAAATAAACTAAAAACACTAGGTGCCTAATCAAAGCTCCGCTCATAATCTAAAATAGTAAGAATTATAATATTTTTAAATGTTTTTGGTACGGGATACTTTTAAATCCGTTTTAAAAATATATTTTTCGTATTAAAATGTCATTGGATGTACCTATTGCAGTGTGGTAATCTATAATATATTATAGTAAACGGATAACGTAAAATATTTTAATCACGTGCGAAACTGCACGTCAGATAGCTGCGCGTGTCAACTCAAGCGCACATATACATATTATATAAATTTAATAATAATTCGCGCGTTGCCGAGTACGTCTACCGCAGACACTGTTCTCGCAGACGACAAGCGCATTTGTCTCAATAAACAGCAAACACCATTCGTTCAAAAATTACCATTTCTGGCGCATTATAACGGCGTCGATCTTATCGCGACTACGTGCGTGACAAAAAAATATGTATATCGCAAGAGATATTTCTTGTACGGATACCGATAAAATTATTCTATAAAATAGATATTATTCTATAATATAAACTGTGAATCAATGTCAGCACGCCGATGTGGTTTCGATATCATATTATCGTACAAATACAAAGTAGGTGTCGTTTGGATATAATATCTCAAAACAGCATCCATCTCTCCTGTTCTGATGTGTCTCGGTAATCTCGTTTTGTTTTATCGGCGTTTTAACGATCAAAGTCGAACATAATAATACACGTTAATTATTAACGATTAACAACACAATATATACCTATTATTCATTTCATCGGACCACTTTTCAACTGAAAACAAAAACCTAATTTTTTTTTGCAGTACTTGTTTGTTAAGATTCTCGGTAGATAAGGATTTATCGAAGAGTGAAAAAATTGTTTGTCTTTAAAACTGATTGGTATTATTTTTTTTTTTTTTAATTAAAATTAAATATAATTTTATTCATTAACTACATATTATAATTTTTCTTCATTACGGTTGGTTACAGAAATATGTTATTCTTTATGGTCTTATGAATATTATAACACTTATTAGTTATTAGATATTATTAATATAATTTAGCCAATAGAGGTCTGCATAATAAATTAAGTAAAATGAAATAGAATAGTTCCAATTTCGATGTGAACTCAATAATACATATTACACAATATGCAGAATAATAAGCGTATTATAAATTATAATTGAGTGTTTACAAAGGTTGAATAAAGCAAAATCAATTTTAAGAGAACTTATCTGCAGTGTTAATATTAGTAAGACGCAATTTAGCTAAAATATTGTTTCCATGATACATTAACTTAGTTAGTAGTTATAGTATTTGTTTGGTATTTATTGTGACATTTAATCGCTTATTATAAGACATGTTGTGGTGAGACAAATCAATTATCGATTGTTGATTTGTTATGGAAGTCAACATTATTTTATTACTGCATCAAAAAATAAATTTAAGTACTTATATGTATATTTATTTAATATAATATTATTATATATACTAACTTACGTTGTATTGCCCGTAAAAAATGTTTATACTATTTGGATAAAAAAAAGAAATAATTTTTTTTTTTTTCATGGCACTCAACTAACCGGAGTACCAACTAAATCTAATATTTATATATAAATATGGCTCCGATGGCTTTTAAAGTTTTCAAAATTTATGAGTATTAACAAACACATAATCATTTTTACATAATATATAGATAATAGATATATTAAAGGCTTTGCTTCCTGATCGATTCGCCCAACGAATCTTTTTATTCCGAGATAATTTATAGAAAAAGTCATAATTGATTTTAAATAAAATTATTTGGAGAGCAATCACATCATGTCTGATCAATGATCATTCTAATCGTAATCATTATGTTAAATTATATTGATATGATGAATTAATGTTTTTTATAATATATTTCAGTTACTATGTTCAAAATACATTTTATAAAATTAAATTCATCAATTTAATTGAATAAATAATCCGATGTATTTTGACTGATCTACGTGGAGTCTAAACTGTGATAGCTAGAAACTTGACGTTTTCGTATCACTACATAAGGGTGTACATAAAAAGTATATCAAAAATTTGCGATTTAAAAAGGTGCTCACAAGTGGATTTTGAGATTAACGATGGAAATTGACAATTTTTTTTTATTGTTTTATATATTGGTTACATATTATAATTATAATAGTAGAAATTAATAAAATTCATATTTTTTTTTTTTGTATTTAAATATGGTTGCTATTGATTACTTGGGCAGATGAGATAAAAATGTACGCGTAAATCGTCGCGTTTACATGGCCTAGATTAAAGAAACTATATATTAAAATCAAATGTATATTTGTAGCTTATATAATTAAAAATTACTCGATTAATATTGACGATATAATATATTGAGATCTAAAACACCTTAGAGATTGTTTTTAGAAATATCACAAAATTTAAAAGAATAGTTTGAACCATTTTAAAAAAATAAATGTGCTAAATCCAATCTAGTTGGATTTCACAAAACTGACGGTATACTGACGCTGATTTTCCCACAGTAAAACCCATATACACCTATATAGCGCTTTATTTTATATTATTTTTTTTCATTTTTTTCTAGGCGAAGTCGGGTTATACAGCTATTAGCTATATAATATAATAGTTTCTTATTGTCAAATATCAAACAAAAAAAAATCAACTACTTTTATTTATCAGATACTAGATGTTGAAACAACATCGATAATAATGCAAAGATGGACAGTCACTGCACACTATCACTGGCGTTAAAATGCTCAGTAGTACAGTAGTAGAATAATAGTAGTATAATAGTCAGTTGTACTCTCAATTACATAATATCATTATCATCATAGGTTAACGATATTAGTATCGACATTAAATTTATTGATACGCTGTGTACGAACATGCAATTTATCACATTACTCTTAAATTATATACATTTGTATATAATTATTTATATTTTTACTACACTTTTTTATACAGTTTATGTATGATCTAAACATTCTAAGCTGTTACTATAGAATGGTTATAATATAATATTATGATAAACAATTAACAACATTTTTTTAATATTTCGTAAAAATTATATTTGAGTACTACTGTGGTACCTACATTCTTATAAAATTAAATATATGAATAATTAGGTAACAAAAAAACACGAAGTAAATTACGGAAAAGATTGATTTATTTTGTAATGACAACACGTGATATTGATTAGATACAAGTATTGTTTGGACTATGGCATTTTTTTAGTTTTCGATGAATCAATTACATGTTGAATTAACAGTTCTGAAACAAAATAAATAAGTGTAATGTGAAAAAAAGATTCAACACGATTTAAATTATGATTAATAATATTTTGTGACTTCAAGATTAATTTTAATTAGGTATGGCTGGTTACAAACATAGACCTATAAACTAAGTTTAGTTTATAGGTCTATGATTACAAACGAGATTTCGAGTCTTTAAACAATAATATTATAAACATTTGTCTTTATATACTTAATATATATATATATATTAAACCCTTAGAAAAATAAATGTATATTATAAATACACTTAATGTAAGTACTCGTAGAGCTTTAAACTCACCATCAATTGGCTGGTGGCTGGGGCGGCCTTGGCGACGGTTTTGACAGCCTTGGCAGATTGGACTTGGCCGACGACAACGATGTTCATGAATACCTTCTCAGCGCCCATTTTTGATTTTGGTTGGGTTTCGTGGAGTAAAATAGAGTAAAGACTGAAAGAATCAAAAAAAAAAAAAAATCAAAGAAACGTTTAAGTAACACTATTGTGATGGTCAAACAAAACCAAAATATAAAAAAAATTCTTTGTTGTAGAGATACTCACCAAAGAATATATTTGCACAAAAAATATGTTATGCCGGAATCGAAGAGCCGGACGCCTATTTATATCGCTGATTAGCGTCGGGCGGCATCGCGTGATCGCACAACGGTGTACGTCCGTTGGTCGTCGACAGAGTGGTGCCACCGATTTAATGTTATTGTTATTGTGTTTACGCCGATATTATGGTCATTATTATAATGCTACACATAGTTTGGATAGGTATACGTTCAAACAACCATACGCTCACGTCATTCGTATTATAAATCTAACTCTTCTTATTTTTAAAAATATTATTATATACATTGACTGCAGAATAACACGATTTAAGACGTTTTGAGCATAATACGCATTTATTACGAGTACATTATGTAGGTCATAGTCCATAGAAGGCTTTTTCGACACATTTTATGGTAATATGATATATATACAGTCGAATACGTCGTGACAGTATTTATAGGAAATTTTAATCAAAATATTATCTGCGCGTCGCAATAAAGAATTAATACAAAAAAACGAAAAATTACGTACGCTGGAATTAAAGTATTAGGTACCGATATAATTAATTGCAGGTCTGTGCTTAAAGTCGCTGCATTATCATAATATCACGTATATAATTACCAAAATTAATCGTATAATAATCATAAGATGCACTCGTGAATCCAGGAATGGAGCTAATGGGCCATAGCCACCCTCTTTAAACGTACCCAATCAATAGATTTTCAAGACAAAAGCAACGACGGATAAAGGGATGAAGGTTGAATTTGGTCAAAAGAAAACTAATCAGCCACATTTTTTTTTTGTCGTTGCCTTATTATTGTCATAATTTTGAAACTATATTATTACTTATTACCTAATATCTAATATTGTAATATATATAGTTAGGAATTATATATATTTAAATTATGTATATACATTTTAGCCAGTAGCCCTCTCTCAACAATCAGCATTTCAAATTTCTTGATTTTGCGACGGTTAATTTAATTTACTAGTAGTAGTGAAATTATAGTGTGAACGGCCATATCATGATTTGCATTATTCTAAGTCATGTTTCCGTTTCCGATATAATTGTTTTCTATACTTATAATATATTTTAACCATAACAAAAATAATTTCGAACAATATATGGCTACGGGCATGAAAACAAGGTTCCTCAAAATTAAATAAAATTAAAAATACCATCCACACATGGCCCTCTCCATCGGACTTCACAGGGCAAATGGAAACTTCAATCAACAGAATGCGAATAGAATAACGTTGCTAATTCACCAGTATTCAATAAAGAAGGAAGACCCACCTATATGTATCACTTGCAGTACACCTCTCTCAATTAAACACATTGTATCTGAATGTCTTTCATTTGAAACGGATAAAGGGGAAACAGGTGTATCAAAAATTCTGTCAGAAGCCCTTCACCCAGACAACATAAAACACATAACTTTTTTAATTAAGACCAATCTTATCAATAATTTATAATCTGTAACTTGTATATGTAAATAATGTATTTTAAAAAAATGTGAACTTTCAAAACTCTTTCTTTATATGCCAATGGTTATAGCCATCGAGGCTTATATCAATAAATAAATAAATAAATAAATATATATATATATATATATATATATATATATATATTAATAGAATTCAAGTGTAAAGACCCACAAAATAACATGCATATGTTTTCAATTAATATAATATTATATTTTCTCAAACTTTGTAATTGAGCAGCTGCAAGTTGATATTATTATAAATAAATAATCATTATGCAAAACACTTTATATAATTTAGTTATTATATTCCGATAATATGTACTTTCATTTAATAAATATACTATATGTGTCTGTATATCAATATATTCAATAGTATTTATAACAATAAATACTATTAATTAATAAATATAAAAACTATATTTCCCAATTCTCCCGAGAATACTTTGTTAAATAATAATACGTAACATTCAAGACTAAAATTTTAAGATGAGTGATATACAGTTTTTTTTTTATTTAATCCACAAATATAAGCCAAACAAAACAAATGTTTAAAAAAAAAAATCATAAATTAATACTTATTTAAAATACGGACCAAAACGGTTTATCAAAGTTGACCAATTTAAATTTGTTATAATTTATAAATGAAAAAAATTATTTTGTTGTTATTTATCAAATAAAACCTAATACTAATTAATATCTAGTACGAGACAAAATATAAATTTAATTTATTAAACAAAATCTAATTTTCGTTTGTAAAGTCTTGGCAATATGTTAATATCACTGGATAGGTTAAAGCGTAATTTCCTCATTAACACGCAATATTCCTGATCCACATAAGCGTTATTTGCCCATTATCGAATGCAACCACATTTTTAATCTCAATCTACAGCAGGGTAAAATAAATGGAAGTGATGTGCTAGTGAGATTTTCTCGTGGTATTTTATAAAATAATTTGTTTTAAAAAAATCTATTAAAAATCTAAAACAGTATTCATAAAAAAAAAGACCAGTAAGTGGGTACCGCTCTACTATACAGTAGGTACTGTAGTGTAAATGATATAAAATCATTAAACACGAAAAACGATTCTGAGCAAAAATAGTCTGTCAGCCTCCATTACCAAGTATATTTTATAATATTATTGCTATTAAAGTAATTAATTGTACTATTAATAATACAGTAGGTTGAATTAATTTTTGTCAAAAAATGTTATTAAATGTATAAAATATAATAATATACTTTAAAAGTTTCAAGCACCTACAAACATTTTTTTTAAATTATAATTAAATAACTAAAATTGTTATTCTTTATTTATTATCTAATATCGTCCAATTTTTACTTAAAATGCCTATAAAAATTAACCATATTAATATATTTTTTAGTTTTTTGGTTACAGTATTAACTACTTACAAGAAAACTTGTTTTAAATTTTCAATGTTTAGAAATAAAAATTGAATATTTAATAAACTTTTAACTAAAAATTAATTAAAAATTAATTGGCAAATTTTCGATATGTTGATGAATTTTAGTCAAAATTTAAACTTTAAATGCTTATAATAAAATATTGTGCCTATGTATTTTTAATATTTTTAAATTGCTATTATAACAACTAATAAGGAATCTTGTGTCACTCTTTTAAGTTTTTTGACCCAACGAACACTTTTTTATTGATATTTAAAGAAAAAAAATGCTAAAAAATCAAAAATTTCTTATGCCTACAATTAGCTCAAAAAGAACTAGTTTCTTTTCTTCAAAAAGAAATAGTTATAATTGTATGGTATATAAAAAATGGTTATCTCAATCTTCGGTGAAAATGTCAAGTATCTGTTGTTATTTGATATTGAATTACAACAAAATAAAAAAAAAATCGTTCCCTGAGAAATCAGTAGTTTATGGGTGAATATGCAATGTCAAATTTCAATTAATCATAAAAAATTAGTTTGACATTCCAGTTAACTTTTTTTGTGAAAGGTAGAAAAACTTATGGAGGAATTTTTGTACAATTTTAAAATCTTAGGTTTAAACAGAAATTTCTTTTTAAATTTTTAAATAAAAAAAATTGCAAATTTTTGTGATTTATACGTATTTTGTCGAAATTCTAGCTTTAGGCGCTTATAAAAAACTACTGTAGACTTCGCTCAAATTTTTTAAAATTTTTTCCAACAACGAGTTATGAAAAACTTTTTATTAATTTTTCAAGTTTTTTGACCAAACAAAAAAATTTTTATCGACGATACTAAAAAACAATAAAAATGTCTTATAAATAGCTCAAAAAAAGTCAAAATATACGTATTATGTGCATCGAGTATTTGATGGTGTATATGAAATGCTTTTTAAACATTCGGTGAAAATTGTATGTATTACATATGTTACACCAAAAAACAAAATCGGTTTTTATCAAAAATTGGCTTTGCATAAATATTCCTATTTTTATTAATTTTTTTTTATTTTTTATCGATGCTTTTTGAAATTATTACTAATTTTTCATGAATTACTTCTTAAAAGTATCAACTAGATTCTTTTTTTCACCAGAAAAGAAATTAATGAAAGAATAATTGAAGCATTATTTCGACTACTACGTCTTAAATAAAATAACACATGATTGTGATATCAATATATTCTTCATTCCGTTCAGAATTTAAAATTAGCTGTTTTATTATAATATGTATTTCACTTATTATAAATTATAAATTGTACAATATAAGTATTATACATTTTATGTATTTTTGTAAAATTCAAAATTTAAAATTGTAACCATAACTTTACACGAGTATTATTCATTTATTGGGAGACGCGGAATTTGAAAAAAATTAATTCATCAGTTTCATTTTAATTATACAATTACTATACACGGAATCACGCGTATTATCTTACCTGGATGATAATATTAATATAATAATCACGCCACGTCGCCCCACTTTCATCGCCCACCTCGAATGTATGTACGTATAAAAAGGCGTCCGGCTCCTCGATTCCGGCATAACACATTTTTTGTGCAAATCTATTCTTTGGTGAGTATCTACGAATTAACAATAACAATAATCATTATTCATAATAATTATATATCATATATTGTAATACACGTTTTTTTTTTTTTTACCGATACTTCTTCATCTGTTTTATTTTTTTTTTTACTATTGCAGTCTTCACTCTATTTCACCCAACCGAAACCAACCAAAAACAAAAATGGGCGCTGAAAAAGTATCCATGAACATCGTTGTCGTAGGACAAGTCCAATCTGCCAAGGCCGTCAAAACCGTCGCCAAGGCCACCCCGGCCACCAGCCAATTGATGGTGAGTTTATACCTCTTTGTGTATTTATATATTAAGTCTATTTATAATATTCATTAATTCTTCGAAGGGTTCAATATATTTGTATATATATTAAGTATATACAGACAGATGTCTATGAAACTTACAATATTATTATTTAAAGACCAGAAAACTTGTTTATAACCTCACACCTATAAACTAAACTTAGGTTATAGGTCTATATCCATTATACTAAGCATATTATTATATGTATGATAATTTTTGGTCAATTTTCGGTGGTTAAATGATTATTTGTATACTTTTATTTGATTCAATATAATTGATTTTTTTCAATATGCACAATTGTAAGGTTTTTTCTATTTTATTTTTTCGTAGTTTGTACCTAAAAGGTATTTTGTATCATCCCATTCGTTAACTAAATTATATAAATCCAAAATTTAATATCGGAAAATTATTTTGTTAGATATACCTATAATACAGCTATAACAATAAACAATATTTAAATAAATTATCTAATGTTCAACACCGTAATAATATTTGAAAGATTATTTTTTTATTTAAACTTAACTATATAGGTACAAAGAAAGTTATATGAACCAAAAAAATCATAAAATATTATTTTTTTACCTATGTTTCTGCGTATAAAAAAAATTATTTAATTAGTCAAGACAATAATTAGACAATAATTAATTACCAAATTAAATAATTGTATTTTATTGAGATTGTAGGAAACTGTACAATAATATGTATTACGCTCAAAATTAATTTTAATCGTAATACTGTATAGTTATAACTTAAAGCATATGTGATTTAGTGATTGAAGTATTGGTGTTTATTCCTTATTAATTAGTTTTTATTGCATATTATAAGTTAAAAATGAATATTTATTACAATATTTTTGTTTATTATTTTTTTCAGAACTGTTAATTCATACGTTACAAACTCAAAAATGCCATAGCCCAAACATTACAATAATATGTAATTATACTAAAATGTATATAAATTAATATGTACATTGTAAAATATATCAGTCTTCTCCGATATTTAATTTTCTTGTTCATCTGTGCTTATTATGATTATGATTATTTTTATGGTCATACTCTTTTAATAAAATAAAATGCACAATATTTATTATAGTTTATACCATGTATTGAATATATTTTAAATCATATGCAGAAAGTAATATGACGTGTGGTAACTATTATTATATTTACAAACTATAAAAATACACTACTTTTATCTATCATAAGTATAAAATTACAACACACATCTTATCAAAGTGTATATTTTTGCAAAATGTTTAATATTTTATAATACAGCAATATGGTGATATATGAATGATTATTTAACATTTTTAAAATGCATTTATATCTTTAGTAATATTATTGTTGGTTATTATATTGAAAATTTGTATAGAATTTTAATTTACAAAACCAATATGTAAAAGGCGTTTTGCTAAGTAAAGAAATCAACAATAAATATATCAAAAATAAATCAACGATATTTATATTATAAATTACCCCATTCGGCCTATGAATTAATTAAGGACATAGGGCATTCACGTTACTTAAGTAATTTTTTAAAGCTGTTAGGTTAGTTTCTTTATTGTTATTTCATAATAATATTATAGTTTTTTTATTAGCTCGAGATAAGCTATAATTTTTTTTCTAGTGAACATTGAATATTTTGGAGATAATTATTTTTTATTGATTCCTAAAATCGAATAATATTGTATGTACTATTTAGTGTACGTGCTAAAAAAGACTTGTTATTGATTGTTATATTATAGAACGATTATAATAGTAACAAAAACGTTATCTTAACAAAGGTGTATTTAAAAATTCAAAATGCATTTTTATTATATATCTATTAATATTTTTATACATGAATCAGTTATACAGTTATCATTATATTGACGATTAAAACGCTATAAAATATTTATTATTTAATGAAAAATAGTATAATTTTGAATTATGTGGAAATTTTTAAAAAATCTTGATAGTATATTTAAGTAATTTAATTTCATTTATGTAAAAAAAATATACAATACGTCAAACAGTTACAAAATAATATTAAAAACGTCAAAATGAATTGAAATGTTTAAATCAAAACGTATTTTGAAGCGAACAGGCTGCAGGCACCATCGTTTCAAAAGCCCAAATTTAAGTCAATAGTAATTTCGTCAAACAATGTACCCTTTAAATATTTAATAACAACAAAATATATGTGTTGTTTAATATACGGTCATAAATTATACACACGCACATCGATCGATTAATATATTATATACATATAACGTAATATACGTTTTCCAATATTCAAGTAGTGCGTATTACTATATTACTATACGCAATATATTTCACACAGAAATGAGCATATTGACATAATTTTATAGGTATATATAATATATTACGGTAAGTCGTGGACACCACGTATACGCCTCCCCCCACATCATCATGGAAATACCTGTGTGAAGGCGTTTTTATACTGTTGTCGAACGATTGGGGGAGGGGGGGGGAGGTTGAAAAAATATCACAATCGTCAAAAGTGTATTTATTTATATAACACACTGCCACCGCGACTGTTACGGAGATCTTCGGGACATGTAATCGCACTGCGGACCTAAGACCACACATACACACACACACACACACACACACACACACACACACACTTAAACACGATATTTTTACTGTCGAACCGTATGAGTTTTTTCTGTGCGTGAAATGAAAATCGATAAGCGCACCGACGACGACGACAACGACTGTTACGGATATATGCGTCTGACACACATGTTGGCCGTATGCTGGGGATTGCCCATCACTCGTAGACGAATCAGCGGCGGCAGCGGCGGCGACGGTGACCCAGACGTAGTGCGAGGTATAAATATGGCGTACATACAGTCACAACAGCAATTATAATTTTTTTTTCCACGAGATTTTAGGGTAGGAACTTCTTAATCATACAATCGCTGTTCGACCACGCGAGACGTGTGGGTTCGATATTTTATCCACGGTTCTCGAATTATTAGACAGTAGGTGAGTTATAACATTATATGCATGTACGATATCCCGAGAGCACAAGACGTGTACTGAAGTAAAATATCATTATCGGGGATGGGTAAGATACTTAAAAATGAGGATTTTGATACTAAATACGAAGATAAAAAAATATATCTAAACTAAATACTATACTCTAAAGCTATTCCTATTATTAAAAATTGTTAATCATTAGAAAAAAACTAATGTTTTAAAGCATATTTTTTAATGTATCAAAGTATTTTTCGATGAAAAAATGTCATGAAACACTCATGGATAGATGGAATAAAAGTGTAGGTACTTGAATACAATAAAAACTCTATATTTCTCATAACTATATCGAGATACAATATTTTTTTTTATGTTATATACGTATTTAAGTTACTTGTATCGAAGATACTGCCTAACCCTGCAGATAATCATATTGATATTCGCATTATATTTGTCATCGGCAGCTCATTAAAGCCATCTAAACGAAACTTTTAATAGCGCGACCATCGAACACTCTTAAATATTTTATTTTGATATTGAGTTTTTTTATAATTTTAATGAATTTCAGCTCCAAGTACCAATACACCAACCACGCATCAGTTAACTGCTCTCGCCGAACGTGTTACCTTATAATATATATAACTTAGTATACCTACTGATCTATTGGTTCGTGAAAAATCAGTGTAACCAAAGAAAACGTATCAATATTTTTAATTCGTGTTCAATATTTACTATAGCTGTCTACAAAATACGACAGTTATTATAAACATTCTGTCACGTTTGATCTATATAAATATCGTTACACATTATTATATACACGAAAGAATAAAATAAGCTGTTCAAACGAGTGAAAAGAAAAAAAAATTAATCCTAGTTGAGAAAAAAAAATGATTATAACCGATCCTAACCCAGTTCGTATTCATTACTGTAAAAAAACATAAAATGTTTAATCTTCATCTAAACGACGACAGGTGCACAGGAATTGCGACCCGTGTCAGATAAATGAACCATTAGAGATGAATTGCGTCCCGGATAAAACTCGTTTAGTTTTTTTCTCGTGCGGGATCATAAGTTTAATTTTGTAGTATAGTATTTAATCATGTAAGTGAAACGTTTAGTTAATTACATATTTTCAAATAAATTATTCACTATAAGTATACCGCTCATAATATAATATTAAATTATTATTTTTATTCTAATGTATCTATTTCCACTCCAATATTAGATTAATTTTTACGCATAAAATCTTTCATAATAAAAAAACAGGGATGACATTTCTTAAAATTTTAAATGTAGCGTTACACCAAAATAAAAAAAAATCCAAATTCGCTTAAAAAATAACAAAGCACACTTCGGCACGAATCAGTTCGAAAAAAAACAAAATATTAGAGCAGGCAGATAAGTAGTGTAATTGTGTAAAAAAAACACGCACAGCGATATTCACAAGTAAGTTACGCGAACGTCGTGATATTGGTGTTAAACATTGCGTTTAGCACAATGACACAAAAACCGTCCGAAAACGTAAATGGCTTGCCGGAGATCGTTGGACACTTGTTGACAAATGTTGGAACTCCTTTGTTTTTTCTACTTTGAACACTTTTTGTTTTGCCTTATGCTAGTGGATATTAATAGTAGCCTACCATTACATCCATATTTCGAAATTCGAAACCTTACAAAAACTGTCTAAATGCCCATGTGCACTCATTACCAACCGACAAAGTAATATAGTAATCGGTGAAATATTTTACATTATTTTAACGTTATTACTGATCACTAGAGCTATTTATATTAATTTGCATATTGTTTTTGTGACTTCTGATTTCTGATTTTGTTTGAAATGTTCACGAATGATGAAGCAAATGGTGGATATTTTGCATATTTTTGCATATTTGGAATAAAATGCATATTATTGCATATTTCAACAATAAACATTTAAAACGCACGTTTACTGGTATATTTTAGCCACGGTGGTTGGTAAAAGAAGAAAATAGAATATTATAAATCAAAAAAAAAAAAAAATTACACAAATATTTATATAGGTATAGTAAGTATGTAAAATGTAAAAATGTAAGCAATCTGAATGAAGATTTTCGCTACAATCTATAACTCCGTGGGAAAATCGAAATGGCAAAAATAAAAATTACGTCATGTGATGTTCAACATAGTTTTAGCAAGTATAAAAACATATTAAGATCTAAAAGTAGGTCTTTTGTTTTTGAAAATTTTGAACAATAACATCATTGCGTTTCATGTAATACTTTTGAACAACATCAATAGTTAATACTAATATTTTTAATATTTTAGAATTTAAAAATTTAGTTTTTGTATTTTGTGTCATATTTTTTACATTTCTCTGTGGCGTGTTTTTGCATATTTTACGAATTTTAATTGCACACGAATCCTAGCCCTACTGATCAGTAATTCACGCCGTGTTTCGAGCCCGCGCAGGTCACAGGTACGCGTTCGACTGGCGCGTCGTTCCCGTGTGGCTGGCGTACGCGGCGCTGGACGCGTTCATCATGTACTACAACTACCTGGAAGCTTCCAGTTACGTGGGCCCGTCGTTCAAAAAGTGTTTCGAGGAGTCGTACTGCTTCGCGGTCATCGAGCTGGCCAACCGGAACCTGGGCCCGTTCACGGCGCTGGTCTGCACCATGTTCTACGGGCGCCGGCACAAGGCGTCCACGCTCGCCGGCACCGAGCGCGTGCTGGCCTTCATCCGGGACACGGACCGGGACGAAGCCACACTGCTGTCGCCGGTCGTCAAGTACTACTCGGCCGCGGTGATCGTCGCGTACTGGTCGTGTATGTGGCTGTACACGTCGGCCGTTCCGGCGATCGTCATCTTACCGTACTGCATCAACGCGGTAGGCCAGACGGCCGTCTACAACCTGCTCACGTTCCAGTACAACGTGCTGGGCCACGGTTACGCGCGCATCAATCGGCTACTGGAGGTGGGCCGTTGCAGCCGCCGGTCGCTGGCCGCGCACGTGGCCCGCCTGGCCCGCGCGTCCGACGACTTTGGACGGCAGGTGGGCCACCTCAACCGAGCGTACGCGATAATCCTGTTGCTCAAGTGGCCGTACAACTTGATCCGCATCACAATGGTCGTGTTCCGCATCATCGAGCTGTCCGCAACCGTGCAGGACGGGCAGGCGTTCGTCCGCATGGCCGCCATGCTCATCCTCGAACACGTGATCGAGATATTACTGTTTCTGGTGCAACTTTCGTATTTTTGCTACACGGGTGCCCGTTTGGCCTTCCATGTACGTGTTTCATAAGTCTAACGAATTATATAATAGTTTATTATTTTTCGTTATTTTTTTTTGAACTTATGATTTTGGAATTTTACAATAATATCACACTTGACATATAGGGAATTTTAGATAGCAAAAATTATGTGACAATTTTTTTACAATACCCCGCCTTCATTATCATATTCGGTAATATACCTACGGTACGACGTTGCACTATATTCATGGATATGAGAAATAGTTTACGTCTTAGTATCTTACTCTCTCTAGTAGTGTCCTCTTTTATTAGCTCATAGAGTCATAGACCATAATAAAGTAATTATTTTAAATTATTTTAATTATAATTATTTTTAATATATCGTTAAATTATATTAAGAATCAAAATGGAAAAAATATTTTAATGCAGAAGGTTTATTTCAGTGGTTACCTTTAAAAAAAAAATAAAATAAAACAATAATTTAGAAGTATTTAAAATCGAACTGCTGAGCATGAGTTTATTGTAAGATTCGCACATAATATGTATAGTTGCTATTATTGCAATACAAGTAAATTATGATGTGCAATTATATAAAATTAATTTAATATATTTTTTTATTATTTTCTTATATAATAGTTAATCGTTTAAGTTACTACATAGTCATGCGTGTGACTCATTACCACATACACATTTTTGTGACCATTTGACGCATATCCTCATTATACCTCCTTTGAAATAGTCGTTCAATATGTTAAAAATATATATATAGTGAATGAAATCAATTTCTGCAAGATAAAAAAATTTTAAATACTTACAAATGCATTGTTAATTTAAAATAAGTAACAGTAATGTGGGGTTGTTACGCTTAAGATAATTTCCTGTAGTAATAATGTTAAATAATGTTTTGTATGAGTTTAATATAATAATACTAATTACAAAAATACATTATCGTCTGTAGGCTAACAGGACTGCAGCGAGTTTACAAAACCTTAAACTCCGCCTTGGATCCCATCTGGACTTGAATGTTAAAAAAACGGTAAAAATTATAAATAATTATTATTAAACTAAGTACAAAAAAGTTGTTATTGTGTATTGTGACTTGTGACTTTAGATCAATATTTTTTGGATACAATTAAATGCTAGAAAAATTAATTCAACAATTGGAGGATTTGTTATTGTTAATATGGACTTATTCAAAGCTGTAAGCTTACAAAAATATCTTGAATTGGACGTTGATAGATAAACATTGTTATAGTTAAAATTATTAATCATTTATTTTATAGATGTGTAGTATCATTGCAACATATTTCCTTGTACTAATTCAATTCAAAAGTCAAAAAGGCAAATCTAAACCGTTGTACCTCATCTGGAATTAAGTCTTTTATCACCACATTAATTATTTATATTACATGAATCTCGGGAAAAAAAGAACTTGCAAAAAATAAACAAACAAAAATAATGAATCATTTCTCATAATTATAGTTTGTAATGCTTTTATTATGTATACTATAACTCGTGGTAAATACATAGAACAAAATAATTTTTTATTACTGAAAATTTCATATGTAGACCTCTTCATTTTATGTATTATATATATTATTTGAGTAAACAAAATTTAGTCTGACGACAATAACTTAATGTGTAACAAATTGTTTTTTTTTATCATGATGTTAATTTTATTAAATTGGAAATTTTTAAATCCAATAAAGACGATGAAAATGTGGGATTTTAGAAATACACTTATACAAGGGTAAACAATATTTTAATTGAAAATATTCGTCAAAACACATAACTAATTGTCTAACTAATTTTACATCATTAATTTATTGTTATTTTTTATAATAATAAATGATTTATAGCATAAACATGAAATTATAATTAGGATTTTAAATAAATTAATATATTTTTAATTTTTATTCTTTTTTCCTTAGTCTTTTTTACCGATGACCATAATATAATATACTTACGACATATGAATAAACATTTGTTACTCAAATATGGCATGATTTTACTTTTATAAGAAAATCAACATCTTCTATTTTCATATGAAATATGTATATACTTATAAAAATAAACACGTTATAGTATTAAATAATATTTTAATTGGTTTTCAGATGTATTTAAAAAAACAATAAGTTGATAAAATGTAAAATATTAATGAATGTTAAATAATTTAAGTGAGCCAGTCAAAAAAAATGTTTAATAAATTGCATTCATTATTATTTTAACTGTTTTATTTATTATATTTATTAGAATTAAAATGGTGGTTTTATTTCAAATTTTCAAAATTGTATTTTTTTGTTACTATTATTTAATAATGTGTCGCCTAAATCAATTTCTATTTATAAAATGAAACGAAACATCAAAGTAGTTTTTATACTGTGAGACTTTCATATACCTATTACTTGCACGTCTAGAATGTGATCATCTTAAAAGTTTTAATACCGTAGAGTTGAAATATATTTTTTTAAGGCGTCGGGAAATACGCTAAAAATCAATAATATATTATCTTCGAATTTCTTTCGATAATAAAGTCAGCCGTAAAAAATATATTATTATTAAACGACAACAATATATGAACCCATATAATAAACCAACCAATTACGTGTATACATCAACGGCGCGGGTAGTGTTCGACTTGACACACGTGGAGTAGTTTGCATTGACTATTTTTGCTCAACTTTTCAATCTTTTCACAGAGAATATAGGTACATTTACAGATTTCTAGTACAATGGTGGTAGTAATATTATTCGTCCATGAAATGCAAATCAGAAGTGATAAGTTCCATATTTAGGTTAAATTATAATATTAAATTAAATAAGGTTAATAATATTTGTTTCTTCATTTTTCAGTTTTTTTTGTAATGCATGTTATTTATTTATCATAATCTTGTATCAATGTACAGCATACACTTGTCATTTGGAGTATTAATAAATAGATAGGAATAATAATAATAAGTAAATAAATAAATATTACTTTATTATTCAATAAACATATCTTTATTGGTAATTATTGAGTTTTGACGATATTTTATAAGTATCGGAATCCGGGTAGCTTTATACTGTATATTTGTAATCCAGTTATTGAGCTGTTATAAAATTTAAAAGTGTTTATTTTTGGAAATAATACATTTTTAATTCTGATATTATATAATAATTATAACAGTACGTATTCGACCACCAACAGTCTAACACGTGTGTTTATTCCGGGATTGTGTGCTTTTATAGCACCACAGTAATTACATCGGCGACTGATTAAAAAGTAATATGAACTATTAGTAATACCATTCGTCATCCATAATAAATTTAATGGACGATAAAGCCAAGATAGGCATCCGACCCATAGGCAATCTGCTTAAAAAAAATAACCTTGTCCTTTACTCAAATAAAAAGACCGCTATCTGACACATATAATCCAAAGTCTCCCACGTCACCTATCTCTCTAAATGGTACAATTATCGTTTCACAGCCAGAGAAAAAAAGTCAGATCTTACTCCAGGTTCAATTCATTAAGCCGCGTGGGGGATAAAAAAATAGAATTAGCCTTCAAGCCAGCAGAAGAAATATTCTCCCAATGATACACTCCCAATCATATTCAATCAATTTAAATACTTTCTAGAAAACTTTAGGAATCAATCAATTAATATCCATACACTGTATAATGAAGTAAACTCAGACTTACCCAGTATTATAGACCTGCTCGAATAAATTCGTCTAACAATCACAAACCATTCAATAAAAGCCAGGCTCACCAGAATGGCGAATCGCCTATTCCAAATTCTCTCTCCACAGGAGCATTAACACACAAACAAACTCAAGATCAAACCAAAATTCTAAAGTACCCAAATTAAATAAATACATACCCCTTTACCTCACACTTTCAAAAAATCCCATTCAAAAATCAACTATTATACTAGTATTTTTACCATCATGAACAACATAAATAAAATGGAATATTGATAGCATCTACAAACATAGTGCAAATATACAACACATTCTTTATGACTTTCATCCATAAATGATATTTTTCTAAGAAACTAACTTAAAAGTAGGACAAATTAGCCATTTAAAAAACTATTCTGGATATTTTAAAAACTGTAAAAATCCCGCAAAGACCAGTAGAGGCGTAGTAACATTTATAAAAAATACCATTTAAAGCCATCAAGTAAATTTACAGACTCACCTTGAAGCTGTTGCTGTAACAGCCAACTTGCATGCTCAAATATATATGTACAATATTTAGCTCCCGGATAGTATCATCTATAGCTTACAAGATCTAACCAATATTCTATCTCAACTCCCTAAGCCATTCATCATAATTGGCAACTTTAACAGCCGTAATCCACAGGGATCTTTATACACAGACAAAAGAGGCAAAATAGTGGAAAAGTTTTTAGAAGACCCAAACTTAATACTCTTAAATGACAGCAGTCCCACCAAACATAATATTGCCAATGAAAACCTCACAGCCATTAACCTATCAATCCTATCAATAGCAAGCACAATCATTGCTCCTCACATTGAATGGAACACTCTCCCCGAATACAACAGCAGCGATCATTGGTCTATAAATATTCAACTATTCCATTAAACACACATTAAATAACCGATAAATAAATGGAAAATAAATTCCTCGAATTGGGATATATTCTCCAACCTCATAGACCAGTACCTAGATGATAACCTTTTAGACAATCTTAACGACAACTCACAAAACCTAAACCAAGATTTTATCGATGAAAAGACTGAAAAACTTACAAGTATAATTATAGAGGCAGCCAACCTTACAATAAGAAAATCCAATCGCTCCAAAAATAAAAAAAACTGTACCGTGGTGGAACGACGACTGTAAAACTGCAATTAAAAAATATGAAAAAGTTCTCGCACTTCAAGAAAACAAAACTTCAATCTGACTACATTATACTTAAAAAATATCCCGCGGAATCCAGATTAATCACAAAAAAAAAGTCAAACAGAATACTGGCAAAACTACACATTAACAATTGATAGCAGCATTCATCCCTACAACGCTCTGGAATAAAATCAGAGCACTTGAAGGATACAAATATCAGTCAATACCTAACATTATGTCACAACAAACTAGTATCAGACTAAGATATTGTTCAAACCTTTGCCAAATCCTTTCAAACTAACAGCAACAACACTAATTATAAAGACAACTTTCTCATACATAAAAATCAAATGGAAAAAACTTCAACATCAACAGGAACAACCAGATAGACAATTTTGAATATAAAAAATTTCCCTTTCAGTCTAAAAGAACTCAAAGCAGCATTAATAAATAGTAAAAGCCAAAAAATAAGACCTAATGATGTACCGTACATCTTCTTAAAGAACTTTTCAGAAAAAGCCTTAATATACTACTTACCATCTACAATATAATTTGGAACAACAAAATTTTCCCCAACCAGCGGAGACAAATACTAATCGTACCAATTCTCAAACCAGACAAAGACAAATTCAACGTAAACAGCTACCGACCAATCTTTTATCAGCACCCTTAGTAAATTATTAGAAAAAATGATCAATAAAAGCCTATTGTGGGATTTAGAAATAACAAAAAAAAATATTAAACATCAATGTGGTTTCCACCAAAACCACTCCACTCAAGATGTACTCTCCACTTTACATGCAGATATAACTGACGCTATTATAAGGAAACAGCATCTTATCTTGATAGTTCTTGACCTCGAAAAGACCTATGACATGGTATGGAGGAAAAATGTCTTATCCACTCTCATTAAATGGAAAATAACCGGAAACATGCTCACTTTTATCAACAACTTTCTCCTCAACCATAAGATTCAAATAAAACTAAGAAACACGTTTTCAAATCACTTTGATACTGAAAATGAATTACCTCAGAGTTCATATATAAGTGCAACCTTATTTCTTATTGCCATCAATGATATTTTTAACAACTTATAAAGTCTTATTAAATTCACACTGTTTGTCGATGACTGCAACATCTATTGCAGTGGAGCCAACATTAAACTACTATAGAACTACTCCAAATAGCAATAAATTCTCTGCTAAGCTGGTCATCAATAACAGGCTTTAAGATTTCTCTAAGATAACCCAATGCATAATCTTTAATATAAAGAAAAAAAACATACTATATGATATATTTCTAAATAATAATAAAGTTGATTACACCGATAACATACGTATTCTCGGAATAACTTTTGACAACAAATTTACATGGCTTCCACACATTAAAGAATATATAAATTACTAATACTATCCAAAATCGACTACGGATCCATAATATATAATTCAGCCAAACCTAATATCACAAAAATTATCGACCCCATACAAGAGAATTAGACTATCAATCGGCCCATTCCTCTCCAGCCCAATATGTAGCATTCTCTGCATAGAAGAAGTACTCCCTTACTGAAAGGGGTTTTTCATTGCTAATGAAGCAATCACATCACCCGTAGCAACAGTCATAAACACACTCACCTACCAGGACATATTAAAAAAAATAAATACTCTTTCAGCTGAAACATGACAAACATCTTGAGACACAATTCCAGTATCAAATAAATTAAAATAAATTAAAATAAATTTAAAAAAATCATTAGGGTATAACACTCGTTCACTAATCTATCAGGCCGTGAAAACATCATAACTACCAGGGCGAAAATCGGACACACCAACCTCACTCCCGTCCATGTAATCAAGCACGATGAACTGGGTGAACCCATGTGTGATCATTGCAACAAACACCTAACAATTAAACATATCATATTACACTGTCCGAAATTCTCACAGTCAAGGTCCATCTTAAACCATCCAACCACAATGGAAACAGTACTCAGAGAACACAACACATATTAGATTCATCATTTCTTCAAAGTTATGCGATACTTTTCCAAAATCTAGTTTTAGTTAACATAAAAATAAAAAAAATATATTGTACCCTCTATTTCTGTTATACTAATTTTAAGTAACGCAAATTCCAATACTACTATTAAATGTAACACAATATAATATTGTAAACATAGGCTAATGACGTAGTTATTAAAGCCTTTATACCCGAATAAAAAAATAATAATTATTATTATGAAAGACTGCAGTTTGTGTTAAATCATTTGTTACACAAAATATTTTAAAATTTGGTTTCAGCTATCTATTTCTGAAAATCATTTGACGTCGTCTGTTGTAACGACTGTAGATATAAAATAAGTAATCAGAACGATCTATACATGCCACACGGGGACGACTAATAGACTTCATAGTTCATATCCTTGAAGAAAATAGTTTTCCTCCTAGTAATATTATAATATAAGTGATTATTGTATTTTTTACGACCTAATAAAATCGAAGTTTTTTAAGAATTTTATACACTGTCCCGCTATACCAATTTTATATAATATTACTTATTATTATTATATATAGACCACTGCCATATCAATAATAAACCACGCTAGTCATAAATTATGCAACAAAAAGTCTAAACGCTTCATATCGATTATGATACCATTTATTATATAACATACTTGGTGAAATTATATTGACCATTCGTAAATACCTATGAATTTCGCATGATTTCGTGGGATCGTAAGACATCATCCCAACAATTGTATTTTGACTTCGCTTGTACCTATATTATACTACCAAGTACCTACTTATACTACAGTTGATTAATGCATTGCGGCACCAGCAGTCGGTGTTATACCACATATTCTATAATACGTATTTGAGTGAGAAAAATGAAAATGAATAGCAATGACGATTGTTATACGTACATGCGTCTGACACATATAATATCTATGTGCTGGGGGTTTCCAATCACTCGTAGAAAAACCAACATTTGCTACAAACATAACAGTGACACGGATGTAAAAGGTAACGCTATGGCTATGTATTATACTCCGCATAGTCAATAAAATATTTAATGTGCAGATACTACTATATGTATATATATAATGTACATATACTACTTTGTGTATATACATTTTATATTCGTCAAGTCTTAAGTCGGTTATGCAGCAGTCTTCCATATTATACTATTAAATACAATCTTACCTGATTTTGGCTAGCTCAGGGATCGGCAACCTTTTGAAATGAAGGAACCAAAAGTTACAGTTTAAAAAATTTCCCAGTTTTTTAGAGAACTACGAAAAATGTTTGTTTCAATATTGTAGTATTTGTTTGTATATATTTGATTTTCGATTTAAAATAATCAACTTTAAACACGAAATAATATTTATTTATATAAAAACATACAAATATTTTTAGCACAAAACATATTCAAGTATTTTAACTATAATAATATAACTATAGTTTTTAAATAATAGATAGTTACATCAATGGGAGCATTGGCTTTGCATGCTTATTGAAAGTTTCGTTAAATCTTGCTCATAACTTGTTGTTTTTAATTTCAAGTACAATTTTAGGTTTTTATTTGTTAGTTGGCTTCTTACTATATTTTGTATTATATTCATGCAAAAGAACGCTTGATCTCACAAATATGTCGACCTAAAGTTCTCCAGCACTTAAATTCCAATTTCTTCACCTCACTATAGAATTCTGGAATATTATTCCATGTGCCGAATAAAGTTCCTCTACCCTCGGCATTTCTTTTAGAGCTGTCCACTTTTTTTTATATAATAAAATATTGTTTTTGATAATAAAATAATTAATTTTTGCGTATGGAGCTAGAGAGTCGCAACTTTAGATGGGAAGAGGCGCATGTGGCTAGCGACTAGTGAGCTGCAGGTCGCCAACGCCTGAGCTTGCTTCTTCAATTTAGCGTATAATCTGCCAGAATAAATCTGTAAATAAGTATCTAAAACATATGTTTAATAAATATTGATATTCTTGATCGTCCCCTGACTCTCTAGACGTCAATTGAAACTTTTATTATCCTATAAATTAGTTCAATTTCACGCTTAAAGATATGTCCAATCATGCTTAGTTATCTATTCTTCCTTGAATGGAGTGACATGAAAAGTGATGCCAATTGGTAAATAAAAAATTAAACAATAGATGAAGCAGTAACGTACAATAACGAAGCTGTGATTAAATTATCCTTAATTATACGTTTAAATCGTTTAGAGCGTAAGTGTAATGATTTACACTTGTTACGGGATTTGTACCATCCGTTATTGCATGGTTTAGGCAACAACTTTTAACCACAAAATGTTTATTATAATTTGGTGTAATCACGTGACCTAATGTTCTTCTTGAGTCTTATGTTATTGTACCGTATTATGATTACATATTGGTATATATTTTTAAAGATTGAAATCAAATATAGTTAACTAGGGAAGTACGTGATATACGAGTAGATTGGTGAGCAGTTAACAAAATCGAGTACATATTTGAAATCGTATGCATTACACATATATTATCATAAAATCAATACCTAAGACTACCTCTCATAGGTAATTTTAAAACAAATTTAATATAATCTTATTCGTTTCGTTATACCTATTATAGGCCACCGGTACGCGTTCGACTTGCGCGTCACACCCATCTGGCTGGCATACGCGGCGCTGGACGTGTACGTCCTGTACTACAACTACCTGACGGCATCCGGCTACGTGGGCGAGTCGTTCAAAAAGTGTTTCGAGGAGTCGTACTGCTTCGCGGTCATCGAGCTGGCCAACCGGAACCTGGGCCCGTTCACGGCGCTGGTCTGCACCATGTTCTACGGGCGCCGGCACAAGGAGGCCGCGCTCGCCGGCACCGAGCGCGTTCTGGCGTTCATCCGGGACACGGACCGGGACGAAGCCGCACTGCTGTCGCCGGCCGCCAAGTACTACTCGGCCGCGGTGATCGTCGCGTACTGGGCGTGTATGTGGCTGTACACGGTTGTTCAGCCGGCCGCGGTGATGGCCATGTTCTGCGTCAACGCTTTGGGCCAAACCGCCCTGTACAACCTGGCCATGTTCCAGTATTACGTGCTGGGCCGCGGTTACGCTCGCGTCAACCGCTTGCTGAAGTCGGCGGCCCGACGGCCACATGCCGCGGGGCCGGCGTCCACGGCCAGCCGACTGGCTGCTCAAGTGGCCCGGTTGGCCGACACTTGCGACGAACTCGGCCGGCTTGTCGATCATGTGAACCGGGCGTACGCGCTGGGATTGCTGCTCCGGTGGCCGTACACCATCGTCCGACTCGTCATGCTCGTGTTCCGAATCATGGCGTATGCGACGATTGCGAGAGCCGGCCACGGTCACCCAATGTCCCGCATGGCCATCGTGCTGATCGTTGAACACGTGGGTGAGATACTTATGTTCCTGCAGCAGCTCATCATATTCTGCGTTACGGGAACTCGCCTGTCCGACGAGGTACGTAACGAGAGTTAGGACTGACTGGGATTTATATAATTTATTGTACAATACAAAATTTCAAAATAATATGAATTTTTTGATAAAAAATGCAATAGAAATATGATAAAATATACCAGGTTGAATTGAATAAGTTTTCCAAACTATCATCGAGTGTAAGAGATACGTCTTATACTATTTTAAAACAAATTTAATAAAGTCACTTATATGTAGGTAACCTAAAATACTTTTGTAAGTCTAATTAGACTTTTGAACTATCTATAGTTTATAGCATTTTTAATACTTTTTTCGTGAAAGACAAAAATCACCGATTTTAAAAAACTGAAATTAAGAGCCTAATATGAGTAAATACCTACATAACACGGTATCCAACCTTTTACACTATAGTTTCATTTAAATATACCATAAACATGCATTTTTCACTGAAGTTCTTAAAATATGAGAAATTAAAAACAGATTATGTACATCAATATAATATGAAGGAGGAATTCGTAGATATTACCAATCAAACTCTAAAAAAACGTACTAATACATATGAATCCTTAGAGTTATTGTTTGTTAAAAAAACATTAAATAACGGTAGAATTATAGAAATCATACTTTATGAGTAGTTAACGTAAGAATTTAAAATTATGGTGAACATATAGCACAGAATATAACGTGATAACAATTGAATTTTATGAACTCAGACTGAAGTAACTAATTTATTGTTAACATATTTTTTATTTTTTATTGTCATTTGCCAAATAGTAATTTAATTTAAAATGTTTTTCTACATTGAATGTAGTGTAGGCACTGCCATACCAATAACTACTAATATTGTACTGCATATTATTTTTGTCATCAAATATTCAAATCATATTTGTATTATAGTCGTGATTTAGCAACAATGGCCACATTCTAAAGAAAACTGTGAGCTCGACTCGGCTATCCTGTATAACCGAGTTAATACTATTATTTCCTAGGTCAGTGTTTCTCAAAGTGGACGATATCGCCCCCTTGGGAGCGCTAGAGCTATCCAGGGGGGCAATGGAAGTTACAAGCTTAATTTAGTGGCATTTCATTGCAAAAAGGGGGCGATTACGTATAACAGAAACACCGTACGTGATCTACATTATCTGAATTGTATATTTTATATTTTTAGGTTGGTCGTAGATCATTCGTCGTCTATCGACATTCGTCAATAATCTGTCATTATAGCGATAATAGAAACAACGTACGTGATCTAAGCTATCTGAATTATTTTTATACTTAGTACACTCGCGAATGCCGACCTTATTCGTTGTCGTTTTTATAATAATTTTCGTATTTGTTGTGTATTATTTTATTTAAATATTAAACATTTTTCACATCATGGCTGAATCGAAGAAAAAATGTAGACAGTATAATATTGAATATTTGAAGTACGGTTTTATTCAATCGCCTATAAATATTACATTACTAATGTGTCTCATTTGCCGAAAAGTATTTTCAAATTTAGCTATAAACCGTCGAGACTGCAAGAATATTTAACAAAAGTTCATGCTAATAAAAAAATATAGATTTATTTTATTTTCAAACACTTGAAAAGAAATTTTTGAAATAGCCGACATTGGTCAATATGTTTTCAACAACATCGAAACAAGATGATGACGAATTGCAAGCTTCGTACAACATTTCTCTACTGATTGCGAAATCTGATAAACTGCATACTATTGGCGAAGAACTTATTTTACCAGCTAAAAATGAGGTAATAAACACAATGCTGCATAAACCAGCTTTTGATATTATTAAAAAAATTCTTTTGAGCAATAATACAGTGCAAAGGAGAACTGATGAAATGACACAATCTTTCGAAGAATTATTATGCGAGTATTTAAAAGCCACCAAATTTTCTATACAACTTGATGAATCAACTTTATCAGTTAACGAAGCCTTACTATTAGCTTACGTACGATTCGTAAAAGAAGAAAATATTTTCCAAGAATTATTATTTGCTAAAAATTTGATGACTGACACTAAAAGAGAATCAATATATTACACATTGAAAGAGTTTTTTTAAAGAAAAAGAAATTCCTATGTGTAATATATTATCAATTACGACCGATGGTGCTCTAGCCATGGTAGGGCGCCATTGAGGTTTTATTGCATATTTGAAAAAAACTGTACCAAATGTACTCGTTGTACATTGTGTCATTCATCGACAACATTTAGTTGCGAAAAATTTAAATGAACGCTTACATAAGTCATTACATTATGTAATTTCAGCTATCAATAAAATCAAAAATAATTCATTGAAGTATAGATTGTTTGGATAACTTTGTAATGAAAATGATGAAGAATTCAATCAATTGCTATTTCACACAGAAGTTCTTTGGTTGTCGAAGGGTACCTATTTAGACAGATTCTATAAGTTTTTTGACTAGGTGCTTGAGTTTTTAAAAACTGGGCAGTAAAGATAAAAAGTTTGGGAAACACTGTCCTAAGTAGTGAATAGCATCAGTATTATATTAATAAAATTTAATTTTATAATAACGATTTATTATACATGTATGTATAACAAAAAGTTTAATTTATTATGAGTGAAAATAATTTATAACTATTTATAATATTATATACATATATGCTATCGTAATAAGTTACAATTAATCACTGATTTTTAACAACCAGGCCAATAGAACTCAAGCGAGTTTGCAAAAATTAAGACTCTATCAGGGATCCCAGCTGGACTTGGACATAAAAAAAAACGTAATCTTTTACAGTTTATATTATACAGAAATTATATAGTTGTAACTTGTATAACTTGGGCGGTTTTAGATAAACATTTTTTGGATTCAAGCGAATGCAAGAAAAGTGAACGCAACAATTGGAGGATTCATTTTTATTAACATGGACTTAATGAAAGCTGTAAGTTATTAGTTAACTTATAGCTTAGTTATAGCTTAAAGATATAAGTAATTTGATATAAACATAATATGTATTATAAAATACATATAATACTATATCGTACGACAGTAAAATAAGCCATTGTGTTTATAGTCGTGCGAAAGCTATCATAGTGGTCAAAGCTATAGATATTCCATAACGTTAACGTTATCTCAAATAAAAATTTCAACAGCCAACGGAAATAATACATTTTTAGTAAATACTACAAAATACGCTATAAATTGGATTTTTGAAAATTTAAAGAAATTTATTATAAATAATATCTATATAGCTGATAGTTTTAATCTGAATCATTTTTCTAAAGAGAGGATTCGTTAAACTATTAAAATAAATTATTGTATTATAAAAAAAAATATATATTTAGTTCAACATAATCCTATATCTTAATGATTTTGTTTATTATTGCAATTATTTACAGATAAATACTATTTATTATTCAAACCAAACAAATAATCAATATGTATAGATTAATAGATATATTATTTACCTGCTGATTTTTAATATTTTTCGTTATAGTTTGTTGTTTTGTATTTAGGAAAGAACGAGAAATTAATTAGTTACTATATATTTTTAACTAAACTCAAAACTGTACACGATTCCATTACAATAATTTCTAGCAGTGACATTTCAAAGTTAAATTCTCCATAAAAATATAGTCGCCAAAATGTATAATAATTTATAACAATTAAATATTGTGATTAAAAAATTATTAATTATTTGGTAGTTGGTAACTTTGAATGCATGCGTTAAATTAATTTATAAACGGTTTAATTAATGCAAATTGATTAGGTGAAAATATTAAATAAAGAATAGCATCTTATAATATCTACAATTTAATTTTATTAATTATAAGACAATTTATATAATACAAATATATGTATATGTTTAATTTAAGTATAAATTATTTTATAATATTTTATGTTGAATGCTGTATTACTGTTCATATGAGAAACAGTAATTGTAGTTAAGTTATTGTTATGCTGTATATTTACAATTAGTTATTATTTTTTTTTTTTGTTTTAGGTTTGTGGTATCATTGCGACGTATTTCTTAGTACTTATACAGTTTAAATTTCAAAAAAGTATCACCAAGCCATTGCATTTATCTGATTAACTTGCTTGTACTTTTTGCACGTGAATAAATGTATCCAAGAAACGAATAAGAAAAGTTCATTGATCCATAACATATTTTTTTTATTTACAAAAATATGTGTAAAAAATGTAATAATATTAGTATTGTATATATGCAAAATATATGTAGGTATATACCCATATTCTTATTGAGTTTAGTTTGAAAATGAAATGCAATTATTGACATTCCTATATATATTATATGAAATATGTATTAAGTACAAGTATTAAAAAATTAAATTGTGCTATAAAAAATATTTTAATATTAAAAAAATGATGTTGTATATCTACCCAAATATGTTAATACCTGTGTGTAAGATAAAAATATTATAGTGAATAAATTCTTATTATTCGCACAAAATAAACTCATTTACTAAATAAACACTAATTTTATTTAAATATTAAAAATATAAATTATTATTATGTTAATTTTATGAGCTGATTTTTAAGAACAAAAATAATGAAACTATATTCTTAAAATATGAGTAAAACAAAAAATGTAATTACAAAACACTCTGTTTTAGAGAATATTTTACCTCAAGATAATTAGGATTAAAGAACATCGTACAACACTATTTGAGGACATTAAAATAATTAATTAAAGTTTTTTTTTAATTAAAGTACTTACAACGCTACGAAAAAATATATGTTTTTTTAATTTTATTATTTATTTGTCAATTTGTATAAGCTTTTGATATTTAATTGAAGACTAATTGAAGGCAGTATTAAGCAGTAATTAGTTACATGTCAAAGTTATATAACCTAGTTATATTTGTAACTATTGTACCTTCCAATCTATTACGTAATTTTCAAGTAACTTTAAAAAGTATCTCGTTACAATATTTACTGTAACTATAAGTACCTACAAGATACATATGTTAATATATAAGTTATATATTAAAATAGATAAGCAATAACAGAATGATATTAATATCGTTTATGTTTATAGTATTTACTATTTTATTTATATTTCATAATATGATCTAACAATACATATTAATTATTACATTTTGTAATCATTTTTTTAATCAAAATTAACATTTTTAAATTTTAGTTATAACTCATATAATTTATTCTTCTTAGAAATCTCTAATACAAACATTTGTTTGTATTAATAATATTTATTATTAGTTTCATTATTTTCTTAAAAATATGAACATTAATAATTAAGTACATTAATAATTAGTAACTACGTAATTCTAGTAGCTGTAACTTGTAAATCAGTAATGAATTTCTGAAGTATCTTGTAACTAAATTCACTAAATTCACAATTTTATTGTAGGTATACTTAATTTATAAGCAGTTACAATAATTTGTATTATTTAAGTAACTTGCCTATCCTTGGTGGCTGATGGTACGTTTTATTTTATGTTTACAATTTAGGTAATGTTTTTCACAATGATTTTAATACACCATAACTAAATATTTAAGAATATTTTTTTGTGGAAATTAACTTGGTATAAACTATGTACACGTTCGAGCACTAATAAATTATGAACTGCAGCACATAGAGTGCCTATAATGTATGCATGCTTCATTTTAAACTTACACAGGTATCTATATAGTGTATCTATCATAAAAATATCTTTTCCTGAGAGTTTATACTATTTTAATTAGAAAGAAAAGGGTTAGAACAACAACGATATAATTTTTGATGTCCAAAAAAAAAATGATCGTGTTTACGATTTTTGTATACTATAATATAGTTTTATATGAGTAAATAACCTCGGCTTCGGTATTCCAAAATAACGATAAATTTAGGTACTTTTTGATCACTATATGTATGTATAATATAAACTTGTAAGTTTATTACAGTTCTGATTTCTACTCGTAAACAAATCCACAATTGGCATTTAATCTTCATATTTCCAAGACACAGAAGATATATTTTTGTAAAGCCATATGGTATATATTGATCGGTTTACTAAAAAATAACTAATATATATATATATTACTAAAATATTTTTCTATCATGTTTTAAAATCCAATAAATTATTATTATTTAGTCTCTAATTCTCTATGCGTGACAGCTGTAGCTCCTTTTATAATGTATATTAGCATATTAATTTATTATAATGTGATTTGTTCAGTAACTACTCAATATATTGTAACGTACTATTAACAGCTAATTAAGTTTGGTAGAATTTATTGTTTATAATAAAACCTTTTAGAACACAACTCTTTATTATTATACGAAAATCCAATGATTAGTAATTATTATTACGTCACTATTGTAGTATATTAATTTGGGTTCATTTTCCAGTTTTTTATATAAATCACAAGTATGATATTATAATATTGATATTTAATAATAAAATAATGATCACGGCGTTCTACATAGGCTTTTTCGTTTCACGACTATCCTGAGTCTGTTTTCCTGGTATATCATGAATTATATACGAATATATAACGACTAAAATTAAATTTTAGGTGAACTAATAACTATATGTACCTAATAATAAAAAGCAAATTATATTATATAGTGCTTATTTATTGAAAATAAAATCAATATATACAAATATCACTATATCAGTATAAAATATACTAGAAAAGAATAATTTAATTTTTAAAACTTAACTGACATAATTTATCATTAAATCATATTTTTTATATTATAGTAGTTAATAGATTATTTCAAACCTCAAAGTTACTCAAACAAATTTATCGGTGTATTGTGACAAATAATTGAAAAGTTTTTATAAACAAAATATCAACAAATGTTAATTGTATAGGTGGAACTTCGTGGCGTGTAATGCCCATATAATACCATATATTGTTTACGATTAATTAATTTATTAAAAGGAATAGAGTATAAATACCAACAGAATTGAATTGTTATATTTTTCGAAAAAAAAACCATAAAATCTTTTTATACAATTTATATCGTATTTTTTGTTATGTACCTATTAATATGAAAAATAATATAATATGGAACTATATTATATTATTCAAACCCAAAACAATATTATTAAAACAAACGAAAAGCGATGAATGTATAATAAAAATATTGTGAAATGGGTAAACCTTTATTATAATAAACGGATTTTATTTAAATTGAGTCGTTACTCTTATAATTCTTTTTTTTTATTTGTCACATATTATAGTAGCTATATAATAATACACTTAACGAAATTACTTTGAAATTACTTTGTGTGTGTATTTTGAAACACACAGGCTTATATCACATAGTCATGATGACTGATGAATGACAAAACATTTAACAATAATATACGACTATAGACTAGGTATATACACACGACATAAGTCTTATTCGACTTATTGTAGAAGCACAATAACGATATATAACCGTAATAGTTTAAAAAATATCTTTTTCCCCGTTTATATTATATAAGATATATTTTTTTTATAGATATTGAATCTTATTGTTAAAAATGAAAATTAATAACTCCGACAGTTACAAATATTTGCGGTTGACCCACGTGATCGCCGTATGTTTCGGACTTCCGTACACTCGCAGGAAAATGAAGGAAGGTTTTGAGCCCAGTGGAATTGTAGGGAATTTAGCCGGTAGGTATACAAATACAATAACATTAACGATATAGTTAAATATTAATATGTTAATACACTTTGTCATTTTATTTAGTAAGTATACTGTATACCTATACGTCGTATAGCTTCGGTACAAACGTACATCAATACAATTATGGCCTGTAGTTTTCTATAATAGCGTAAAAAAACATTAAAAACTTAAAAGCATCAGATTAACTTATATATTTATATTATATTTTATAACCTATAGGCTCGGTTAAGTGAATAGTGAATATATATTAGTTACTGGTATTAGCAAACAAGTACCTAAATAATCAAAATATTTATCATCTGTAGAAGTAATAGTTTTAGTTATATAAGTATAATTGTCATAACATAGATGACTAATAGATAATGTTATAGTGATAACATTTTTGGGAAAGAGTCAAAACGGTTGTATACAATTGTGTCAAAAATTTGAATTTTAATAATCTGAACACTTAACTATTATACAATGGCCATAATAAATCGGCATCCCATTTATATAGGCCACATTCACAAAGTTGTTATTATTAATAAACAGTGATGGTGTCGGATAAAAAATATTAGGATATTAGGTACCTTAGATTTTGGATTTTCAAAAATATATTCTTCACAACGCCATTAATCACGCCTAATATTTTAATATTATATACGGTTGTCGCGTGCAGGCCGGTACCGGTATTCGTTCGACAAGCGGCTGATACCGGTATGGACGCTGTACGCTTGTCTGAACGTGTACGTGGTGCACTACAACTACTTTGAGGGCGTGCGGTACGTGGACGGCTCTTTCCGGAAGTGCTTCGAAGAGTCGTACTGCTTTGCGCTGATCGAGCTGATCAACCGGAACGTGGGCCCGTCGTCCAACGTGATTTGCTCAATGTTCTACGGGCGGTGGCACAAGATCGCCGGACTGGCGGGCGCTGAGCGGACTCTCCAGTTCCTGGATGACACCCGAGACGCGGTGCCGCCGGCCTACCGCCAAGGCCTGTCCCGGGTCGTCTCGTATGCCACACCCGTGTCCCTGGCAGTGTACGCCTCGTTTTCGCAGTTCTACCTACAATTTGTTCCGGCGGCCGTGGTGGCCGCGTACTGGTTCAACACTATGGGCCAGATGGTCATCTACTTACTGGTGTTCGTGCAGTACTACGTGCTGGCCCGTGGATTCGGCCGCATCAACGACATGGTCGAGACTCTAGACGTGGCCCACGACCCGGCGTCCGCGAGTCAGTCGCTGGCCCGGTTGGCCGGCGTCTACGACGATCTGTGCACTCTCGCCGGCCACGTGAACCGGGCCTACGCAGCCGAGATGTTGCTGCAGTGGGCCTACAACATCATCCGCGTCATCATGGTCGTGTTCAGACTGCTGGAAATCGCGTCCTCACTGGACGGCCCTATGGCCTCGGTCACGCATTATCTGATGATCCAGCACTTTGCCGAGCTGTTCATGTTCGTGCTGCACACGTCGTGCGCGTGTACGATCGGCGACCGCCTGTCCGCCGAGGTACCTAAATTAAGGTGTTTCTATTACCTATCTATCAATCTCGATAAATTTTGAATCTCGTCCACCTAAATGTGTGTATAATGTATAAACATATAAAAATGAGACACAGAACGTTTTAGATCAATCAATTAAGGTTAACCCGTGCCTTCTTGAATTTAAAATTTGAGTACATTAGTTTATTCGTAATTTGATGACATGTTTCACATTTTTACCTATTTTATTTTTATAGGTCAACTATACATTTTATTTACGCATCATAGACACAATTTGGGGAGACTCGGAGGGGCTTAGCCCCTCCAAAAATATGTATTTCAATTGAAGTATTAAATCCTTTATTAATTAACTATCTAATCTATAATACAGTAAACATTGTTTGAAGAAATTATTTTCCAAAGTTTAAACAATGATTCATTATTTGCGTGTTTTTCAATGTAGATTTCGAATCCACGCACTGGACATACTAAACTAGTAATATAAGTTTTATAATAGTATTATAAATTTCAATGTAAATTGTTGTTTGTTTAAATAAAAAAAAATTTTTTTTTAATTACGACAGAGTGTAGTTGGAGACATATGGTGGGGCGTCAGTGATTAATCTTAAAATTTTATTTTGAACGGTTTGAATTTTATTTACATTAATTATTTTTGCATTGCCCCATAGTTGTAGACCATAAGTCTACATGGGCTTGATTAATGATTTATATATGAGAAATTTGGTGTTTAGTTTAGTGTGTTTAATCGTTATTAGTGTTTTAATTGAGCGTAATCGTTCGTTTAGGGCGTATTTTTTAGTTTTTATATGAAGTCCCCAGGTAAGGCGACGGTCAAAGGTTAGGCCTAAGTACTTAACCGAATGGGATGAAGGGATTGGTATGTTACTAAGGGAGACTTCTGGGCAGGGAGGGAGACGAAGAGTGAACGTAGTGTGAATGGATTTTGATTGGTTGACTTGAACTCGCCATTTTTTATACCAGACAGACATTAGGTCAAGGTGGTTTTGAAGATTTAAAGAAGCAATGTGTGGGTCTTCATGTACTGATATAATTGCCTTATCATCCGCAAATTCAACTACAGATGTTGTTGGTGAGGTAGGTTGGTCTACTGCATACACATTGTACAGTATTGGCGAAAGAATGCCACCTTGAGGGACTCCTGCGCTATTTTTTTCAATATCTGGAAAGGAAGAGCCAAACTTAACTTGGAAATGACGATCCGTAAAATAAGATTTAATAAGTAAGAAATTTGTTGGGAGAAGAAAAGCTTTAAGTTTATATAGCAGCCCTTCGTGCCAAACCCTATCAAAGGCTTGTGAGACATCAAGGAACACGCACGAGCAGTATTTTTTCTTTTCGAGAGAAAACGAAATGGCATCGACTAATCTATATAATTGATGAGTAGTGGAATGAGAGTCACGAAAGCCAAATTGAGTGTTCGGAAGTATGTTACTTGAAAAAATGTATGGCAGAATTTTTTTGAGAATAAGCCTTTCAAAATTTTTTGCAAGAAAGGGCAAAAGACTTATAAGTCGATATGAAGAGGAAATATCAGGTGGTTTTTTAGGTTTTGAAAATACAATTATGGCTGAAAATTTCCAAAGTTGTGGAAAGTAAGCTAATCTTAGAGAGGCATTTATCAAAACTGTTAACTGGACAATTGCTCTTTTTGAGAGGCATTTGGCTACTTACGTAGTTTTTAGATCATAACCAGGGAATTTCTTAAGACTATAATTTTGAATTGCATTTTTAATATCGTTGGGAGTAAAATATTTCGATGGAAAGTAGGTAGAAGTGGGCTATCGAGAAATCTGTTGACTAAAGCTGTGTGTTGGGGAATTTGTATATCAGAATGTGGCGTAAAAATTTTTGCAAGATGATTTTTTAACAGTTCTGCTTTGTCAGCGTCTGAAGATGCTAATCCACCGGATGGGTTTATTAGCGGAGTATTCGGAGCTTGATGTTGAAGAAACATGTTTGAGACTAACCAAAGGCTACCGTCTTTCGATGACAAATTTGCAAGATAGTTGGCTTGAGTTTGATTTTTGTGACTAAAAAGAGTTTTTTTTTAGAGAATTTGTCAGGTTGTTAAAGTTACGCTTGAAGGATAGGAGGCGATATCGTTGATATAGGGCCCTTGCTCTGCGTTTGTTTGCTATTAGTATACGAATATGTTCAGGAATTGAAGAACGAATTGGAGGAGCGGCACTAATAGTTAGAAGGACAGCTGAATGGTCTGAACAAGGTTCAAGTAAATTACTAGTCGTGGAGTAAATATTGCTCGGTGTGTTGGAAACGAAAATGTCATGTATATCGGGTTTTTTGCGAAGTGAGGTTGGCCAATAGGTTGGTCTAGGGGAGCAAGAATCTTGATTCCTTTTTGAGTTATACAATTGTGAAGTATCTTACCTCTAGGGTTATTTGTGCGGCAGCCCCAACTGTGATGCTTGGCGTTGTAGTCACCGCCTATAATAACCCCCGAATATATTGCAGATATTGTGATTGGTACATTATTGAGGTGCATTAATATGGCACAAGACTATAAATTTATTTGACAGAAGTTAGAAAGGGTTTGGTATACCAGGGAGGCTTTGATATAAATTTCAGCACTTCCATGCGCAGTATTATCTGGGTGGTTTGATTTTAGGAGATTATACCCAGTTATGGGAATATTCAGTGAAGTGCGTTTCTGATATTAGAGCAATATCGATATGTTTTTCCTGTAGTACTACCTGTAATTCATTTTGATGATTTTTGAGGCCGATAGCATTAAATTGGAGAATCAGAAGTGAGTTGCTTGTAGGAGATGACATTATTTTTAATCAAGAAGTTTTGTGACTACTTTGGTTAGGAGAGCGATTAAAGGATTAATTAATTGTTTAAACTGATCAATAAAGGTTGACATTATTTGGTTTATGTCTCGAGCAAGTGGAGGTACCGTATGATTGGAATGAGAATTGAAAGTAACTTGGGCATAGGTAGAAGTCACCTCTAAAGGGTGCGTTGTGGAGGCTTTCACTGTGTGGGTATCTTGTACATAAGTATTTTTAGAACTAAAATTATTAGATAAGTGATTACTTGATTTTGGATTTTTCTTCGTTGTAGATCCTTGTAGATGGAGCATCGATTGTAATTTGATAGGTGAACAGAGCAGAAAGCGCACTTGGGTGGGGCATCATGGGTGTTCGAACAGTTAGCTGATAAATGATGACCACCGTAACGACCGCAACGAGTTGGATAGCCACAGTACGATTTAGTGTGCCTGTATGCTTGGCAATTAGTGTATTGACTAATAGTTTTAGGCTTATAAGGTTCCTCTACCTTAATTTTTGTATGGAGAAATGACATGAGTTGGAAGATGTCGTTGGATTGGCTGGTTGGTTCAAGGTCCACAAAGAACAAAGGTAGTGGATTTTTATTTACTTTGTGTAGAATGGCTGAGACCTGCCTGACTTCAAAAAGACGTTGTTCAAGCTCGGATTTGATTAACTCTGGCGGAGTAGTTGAGTGAAGATTGCGAATGACAACTCGAGTTGGCTTGTCTTCTTAGAGCTGGTATGTGTAAAATTCAGCTTTTTCTTCTCTTAATGTCGTTACACGCGTTGCAGCAATAGCGCGACAAATATTGTTATTGTATAAACAATAATTGGTTGGTTTTAACACACAAATACTTATTTTTACATTTTGAAAAGGACACGCGTTGAGCGCACTTGCACTTTTAGTTATATATTATTATAAGCTTGTTGATTTAAAATTTTTACGTAGTAAGCTTGTCGCATTCGAACACAAAATGATAACGGCAGCAATTAAGAGGAGCAACGATATACGTGTGTAACGGGTAAGGTGCAAATTGTGACTGTTTAAATAAAAATATTTTTCATTTTAGTATAGATGTATTTAAATGTATTAAATATAGAAAAGTGGGTGAGAAAAAAATGATAAATATATTATATTATATTAGGCACACAAAATACTGTATTTTAAAGGTCTTTGAACAGGGTGTGTGAGGGGCAAAACTCCCATGGGTCTGTTTTATTTTAAAATATAAAGGCCCTCCAAGTCAAAAACTGAAATTGCGTCTATGTTACGCATATTCTTGTAACGAAATCACATTGCCATCTGTGCTCAGTAGCGTAGTTTAGTTCACATTTTTAGTATTGCAAACTTTTTTATATTACAAATTACAATGTTAAATCCCCCTTGCCTGTTCTTCAATTAGCCTTAATCCTCTAATATAAAAATGTGTATAAAGGAGTCATCGAAATTTAAAAAAATTGTAACCAAAATATTGTTTAAACTAAAAGCTACAACTAATTTTTAACTTAATATAAATAATATTAAACGATTTTACCTATCCATATGGTAAAAATAAATTAATAGATTAATTACACGATAAATGGAAACATAACTCATGTTTAAAAACATACAAATTTAAATTTTTAAGAGATGAAACTTTGTTTTTACAAATTACAACACCTAAAAATATTTTAGTGATTTTATTAGTACTACATTTTGCAACACCCCAAATACATCACTGCGTATGGTGCATGCCAGTACAGCTTTCTTAGCAGGTGTATAACTAATAAAAAAATTATTCAAATTTTTCAAAACGTTTTAAATGTTTGATAATTTATATTCATCGTTTATCGTATAATTCGGGTAGAAACAAACAACAGCATATTCTACGATTTAAAATCGTATTTTTCCGGTTGATATTTACTATAAATTATTAAAAATTGCATTAAAATATAATATGAAATTACCTATTTGTAAGTAGGTACTCCGCTATATCGGTGATCTTCAAACATTATACCCTCAAGACCAAGGTTTTCAGGTGATTGTGTACTGTACTATACTATTTCAGTCTTAGAATAAATATATTATTTAGATTTCTACTTACTTATGCCGTTATATAGCATTCGATTGTATCAGTTTTGAACGCAAGTCATGTTTCTAAACCCTATGAAACATAACTTTATTTATTCAGTCCAACAACCCGATCCATTAAGGGTGAAGGTAGTTCAAATAACTACTCTTTAGTCCTTATCTTTATAGGATAAAAATAAATATCAACAGCTGCTATATTCAAAAGAACGAGATACAATTCGTTGTAATAATGCAATATCTACTCTATACAACTATATTAGATCAGTACTCTAGAACGTACAATGTTTGGAGCGTACTACCTACAAGGCAGCCTTAATAGAGTACTAATAATAGAGTGCCTTGATAGAGACATTTTATCAAGGTACTCATTTTCTTAAAATATTCTTTTTTAATTTGCATGTTTCTTTTTTTACATAATTGATAATTTAACATTAAAACTAACTACTATTGTATAAACTTAAACACCTAAATGCCGAAATTCCACCCATGGATAGTGTATGCAATAATAAATAAGCCCATTATAAACATATTGTATTAAAACTGAATATCAAACAAGTAAAATAATTGCTGTTATTTCTTTTCAGTCCAAAAGAATCTTAGCAAGTCTGGAAAAACTGAAGCTTCGTAACAGATTTAATATGAATATCGAAATTAAAAAAGCGGTTAGACATCTGTATAATAATGTTACCTATATAAACTCCTATGTTACCTATGTAAAAAATATAAATTATTTTCTTTATATTTTTTTTCTGTTTAGATAGACATTTTTTACGTCCAAGCGACTGCGAGAAATGTTTATGCGTCAATTGGAGATTTTATCATATTCAACATGAGTCTTATTAGATGTGTAAGTTTAATACATGCAATAAAAATAACACAATTGTCACTAATATCTAAACAAATATTCAGGTGCATTTAATAAATTATTATTTATTTATTTTTTAGGTCTGTTCTGTTTTAGTTACATATGTGTTAGTGTTAATACAATTTAGAGATCAAAAAGGAAATTCAAAGCCTTTGTATTACAATTGGAGTTAATGCAATAAAACAGTACAGTATATAATTAAGTTTTACATTTTCTATTAAGTTAGCGTCTAAAGTTATGCATTTATTATTATGATTTATAATTACACATATTTGTTTAGTAAAATGAACTCTACAATTGACAAATAAAATATCAATCTATTTTTTTCTATAGAAAACATTTTCTGAAAATTGTGGTGATAAAAAATGTATTGAGTTTTCTTAAAATATTTGCACTTTTAAACATCAGTTGGTTAATTTAGCCCCCCCCCCCCCATTGCACTATTTTAAAAACAGCATGATTAAATTACCACCGTTAGCACTTAAGTCTTTTGCGTAGCAATTAAACTGAATAATGCAGTTCATAATATAATTTAATATTTTTGAAATAAATATTCAATATCTTTTGGTATTCTATTACATTTTATAAGATATACTTATTATATAATACAAGATATAAATAAAGAGAAATTGATATTATTTTTTATTATATTTTTATTTGTAATAACTTCTGAAACAATTTATTGAATAAATATTGAAGAATATATTATTTATTATATAAAATAATTTACCATTCACCATATCCTTTGATATCATTTATATTACTACCAAAGAATAATACATCTCCATGATTGGCAATAAACATAGATTTTTCATTTACATATTTTGCTAACTGTGGACGTTTAGATATGATTTCAAGAGCTTTGAATTTTTGTTCTTCAAAGTCTTTAATAAAATTTTTGTCATCCGGATTCAAAATTGCCGTTTCTTTTTTTGATGGTGATTTTATATTAGTGGAACCAGCTGTGGTTGAGCATTGGTATATAACACTATCAGCAAACTCTTTCATTTTCTTTTGGAACAAAGGATTTGTCGAATCTTTACAATATTTATTACCAGCAGAACTGTTCTCTATTAAGAGATCAACCAAATTTTGATACTTATGCGTCAAAACTAACTCCGAATCTTGTTCATTGGCATTATTTTCTTCTAATGTTTTGTTGTTATTTTTTTCAGAGATTTTATGTAAATCCTCATTGATGGATAATTCATTTTCTATAGATTTATTTTTTGACAATTCAATATCATCAATATTTTCACATGAGAGTTCTTTTGTTTTTTTTTTTTTTTTTAACTGAATGTCGTCATAATGTGGCATTACAAGTTCTGAATCTTTTAACTGTTTTGAACTGCGTTTTTTTTGTTTCAGTTGCATTGTATTTATTTCACATTCTTCAGTTTTGATTTCTGTTTCTTCTTTGATAATACTTTCTTCTTGCATATTGTCATTATTAATAATTATACTATCGTCAACACTTGGTGATGCATCATGTTTATTTGTTTGTATTTTTAAACGTTCTTTTTTAGATTTAAAATATTCTTTCATGTTCAAACCCTTTAAAATTTGACCATTATCTTTAGCACCTTTTCCTAATATACATGTCAATTCTTCTTTTTTGTATTGTGTTAAATCTTTTCCCTTGATGAATTTGTGGTAACTGAAAGACATAATCATTTATTAATGGAATTAATAAAAAATTACCAAACCAAATTTTTTTATAAACATTTTATACATACTGAACTCTTGATCTGGAATTCAATGAATTTTTAACAAGTGATTTTTTTGAAACTGTATCTCCATTTGATTCTGATAATGCTTGGTACTGATCAAACTTCTCTGTTAATTGTGATAATAAGTGTGAATAATCTTCACCTGCTTTGAACCAATCATCTGCATTATTTGCTATAAATCCTAGTCCTATAAAATTATACATATTATAAATATAACTGGAAAATAAAGATACAATATTTCATAATAATCTAAATGTAGTAAAATAACTTAGGCAATTTGATATACACATTCAATGTTTTAAAAATAAATAATGCTATCACAATAAGTGCCTATTGTTACTACTTGTTAAGTATTATACTAAATTATAGACTTGCAACTTGTATTAAGTAATGAAATAGTTCATTTTTAGTTAAGAATTCATTAATTTTTTTGTTTTAATATTTAGATAACATACAATTTACATTTGAGGCACAATAAGAATATATAGTGGCACATACATACTTTTAGTATAATAAGGGAGAGGGATAAGTACAAAAAAACCTAACTGGTGTACAATAGTGTTAAAAACAAAGATCATTAATAAATAAAAAAAATAATATAATCCTTAAATATAACTAAATTATAAATCTAGAAAAGGAAAAAAATTATTTATCAAGAAACATGACTTAGTATTAAATCTATTTAATTAATTTAGTTTTAGGAATTTGTTATAACTATAATAGCTGAAAATGTTCAATGTCTTCGAAGAATGGTAGATTCATACATTTTTAATAACTAAATCAACTCAATACTAAACTACTTGATGTCTACAGGAAAGATAAGCTGAATATAATATCTTTAATAAACTACCTGAATATTGAACTTTGTGTTCAACTCTTATGTTTTTTGATATCCCTTGATTATTTTTTCCAAGACCAGATCCTTTAGTCCAACCAAATTTTTCAAGCATACGCTGACCAAATTTTGAATCATCTGGAAAAAAAACAGACGTCCTATTAATATGTAATAAAAATGAAGAGGTTCAAATAATCTAAAAATAAAAGCAACTGAAAAATGTAATATTTCGTAGGGTTAAATCGCAATGAAAAAAAAAATTGTTTAACAATATTTACCATTTGTCCAGTGATTTTGGGCCGACAAGTTAATAATATGCATAGGGTTCTTTCGTCGTTTTCTAGGTTCTGCTAGAGCCATGATCGACGGTTGTTAAATTGAAAACTACAGTGAGCAAAAGAAAAATATTAAAAAAAATTTATAATAGGTAGGTATTTAATTTTAGTATTTTAATAATTGCTGAACGACCGAGGCATAATAATATAATATAAACAGCTATGACAAAAACTGTTATTGAGTATTTAATAATGTTATTTCATTGTGGAGTCACATACTCAGCACTAGTCATAATGTGCTCGGCGATCACTAGTCACAGTTATCAATTTATTATAGAACAACTTCTTCTATTATATTCCTTATCTCAATACGAAATATAGAGTAAACGGTGTAGCCAATATGCCAATAATTCCTACGAAATGATAATTACCAGTGACTGGATTTCCGGAATGATTGAGCACCGTGATCCCTAAAGTTTTAGAGTATATTATTAAACTTTAACTACTACAAACACTGTCATAGAAGATCTTCTAAGATCGTGACTACTAACTTACCGACTACAAATAAAAAAATTATATGTTTATACTATTTTATACAACTTATTACAAAATTATACTTGCGACCACGATGTAGAGATGTTTTGTTCTGTACATCGTATTACGAGAAACCGAAACCAGTAACCACGGTAATTGAAACATAACGCCTATACTCTGTACCATTAATGTCAAATGCACGGTTTTAGATCAATCGTCCATTTCGCCCAATAATTTATAATATTAAAAAAATGAAATTCTGCAATCAACGACCCTAACTCACTTCAACGGCGGGAATGCACGATATCTAATTATTTTTGCCATCATTGATCTATTGGTAGCATTGAGGTGTGTTCGTTCACAGTGTCGCCAACAAGGCGTCGAGCGATATCGTCTCGTCGCCGTGTTCCATCACCGTCTTCACGACCGCTCTCTTGTTTTTTTTGGAATTGTTGTTTAGCTCGTCCGCGTTCCGACGTTCCGGATTCGAAAAATTTTCGATTTGATCAGCAAGAAAAACACAGGTAAGAAATTCACACTTAAATACGACTTTGTGAAGAATATCAATATCGGTTCCGGCGCGTACACTTATATTTTTATCGATTCGGTGACTTCGACTAAGTCGAAAAGTATACAAGTATTACACATGGCTAACCTCAAAACAGATTGTAAATTTGTTGAATTGAACTCGTCAATTTTTCTTCTTAATATTGTTGCTCGTAAATATCTTGTATTTTGGTGTTCACGAATTTATTCCACTGATTGTCGAAACAATTGTTCTTTAGGAGGTAATTTCTTTGATTTTTCATTCTGTGTCTAGTTGTAGTGCCCTTTCCTCAACTTTATGATATTCGACTTTTTAATAATCTGGTTTACTCATAATTGTCCGTGTCCAGCTGAAACGTTGAAATCTCATTCTATTCCAAATTCTGTTTGTCGTGATTTCTCCCCAGAGGTTGCCTCGTTAATCAATATTTATGATTTAATGCTGGTCTAATGTTAAATATCTTCTTTAAGATAAACATTGTGCTAATGACTTGTATAACTATTCTAATTTCATTCCTAAATTGGGATTTCTAAAAAAGATGCTTTTATTTAGTTTTGATTAATTATTTATATCCATAATTTCAGAGACATGAGATAATTTTGATTTTAGTCAAGTTTCTCTTGCATACTAAATTATTTTTAATTTTTAGAATCATGGCTGACGAAGACTGGGGAGATATTGGAGTAACAAATGCTGATTCAGCCCCCACACAAATTGCAGCTGAATTACCAGAAGTGAAGTTATTTGGACGTTGGAGTTGTGATGATGTTGAAGTTTCGGACATGTCTTTACAAGTATGATAAAATCAAACTAATTTAACTACCTACTACATTTTAATGAACATAATTATAATACGTTATAATTCATTTGCATACGGTTCACGTTTCACATTAAAATTGTTATTAACAATATAATATAATATAATATAATGGAACATTTTTAATTTTATAGGATTATATTGCTGTCAAAGAAAAATATGCCAAATATGTTCCTCACTCTGCTGGCCGTTATGCTGCTAAACGTTTCCGTAAGGCTCAATGCCCTATTGTTGAACGTTTGACCAACTCTTTGATGATGCATGGGCGCAATAACGGAAAGAAACTAATGGCCGTCCGTATTGTTAAACACGCTTTTGAAATTATTTACCTGTTATCTGGTGAAAATCCATTGCAAGTGCTTGTCAAAGCCATCATTAACAGTGGGCCCAGAGAAGATTCCACACGTATTGGTAGAGCTGGTACAGTCAGGCGTCAAGCTGTTGATGTTTCCCCATTGAGACGTGTCAACCAAGCCATTTGGTTATTGTGTACAGGATCCCGAGAAGCTGCGTTTAGAAATATCAAGACTATTGCTGAATGTTTAGCTGACGAGTTGATCAATGCTGCCAAGGTCAGTTACAAATATACCCCATTTTATTTGATTTATTTCATAATATACATGGATTATTTTTGTTTTTACAGGGATCATCAAATTCTTACGCTATCAAGAAGAAAGACGAACTCGAACGTGTGGCCAAGTCTAACCGTTAATTTCCACATATTATTTCATTTATTTTAAATATACATTGTATATTTGAACTAAAACAAAATTTCTAATTTTTTTATCAAAAATTTTGTTTATTTTACACAATTCCTTAACTCCTTAAATAATACTTTGAATGTATTATATCAGATATCTTGATTGATGTGAATAATTGATATTGAGATAAGTATTTGGTTGTTGTTTATAAAAACATGGTATTTTAATATACTCACATTAAGTATTCTGAATTTCATGCTACTTCAAATTACCACTTTATCACTGTCGTAAAGTTGAAATTTGGATATTTTTAAGATAATTTATTAACTGAATTTTACAACTTCAAAACGACTACAAAAAATTATTTAATTTATAAATAACACTTGTTCAATGCAATTCTATACTGTTATATGTGATATGCAAATTTAATACTACAGATAACAAATGTATAAATATTGTGTCTTCTACCATTCAGACTATATTTTAAAAAATGTTTTAAATAAAAAAAATTGTAGGGATATTAAATGATATTACAAGTTTAGATGTTACATTCTTAAAAACCAATATTAACTATTATTTTAAAATAACTAAATGTCAAAAATTATTTAGTTTTAGAATTTTATAAAAATTCAAATTTTGGATCTAACTTTTAAATGTTAAATATTTTCTCATGTTCTTATAAAAAAAATGATTTTGACATCATTGTTTTTTTTTTTTTATTGTTAGAGTTCAACTTTCTTTGGTGTATAAATAAATAATTTTAAAAACAAATCTTATACAAGAATGCAAAATGAAAAGCATACACCAATTCATACACAAACAACTGAACTTTGTACATTTTTGGAGACTTGGGGCTTATCAATATTTGCTAGAAGATAATAGTGAGAATATAGCAAAAAGCGTATTGTAGTATATGTTGTTCTTCGCACTTGGTATTCTCTTATTCTGTATTAGTATGGTTATTTATTTAACTACCTTTTATTTGACTTGTTTTCTGATTTTATTTATTTTTTAACACATTAAAAAAAATTTTATATTTTCAAAACTATTGGATAAAAACATTACTTTTCCATTTTATTACATAAATATAATAATATTTTAGAAAATTAATAAACTATCAGATATAATATCCATATTCAACAAAATATTAATAAATTGGTTAGTAATTTTGCATAAACTTGCAGTAAGTTTATGTTATTTAGTACATAAATAACACATAACATCAAGTATTTAAATCGTAAATTCTATTGATATAAAATAAATTTTTATTTTTGAATTAATTTTATTTTATTTTTTGATAATTTTGTGATTTAAGACTTTAAATTTCAGTTAAACAAAATATTTGATTAATTATGTCATGCTGTCATTTATAATATCAAAACAAGAAAAAGTAATTTCAAAACATTTTATATTAATTTCATGGATGACTGGTAGAATGTGTAACATTTTGATTAAAAAAATGTTATTTAATATGTAGTATTATCATTAGTAATTATTTATATTTGATAAGTATATGAAAATAATTAAACCTGTGTCACAGCTACTGATTTGAAGTCTTAAACTCATATAATATTGATCAAACCGTGCTTAAATTTCAAATGAGGTAAAGATAATCAATACTACAAATAGTGGTCTACATTATAAATGAAAATTGTGTTATATATATTTTCACAAGTGTCAGTATATTTTTCAATTTCAAAAAAATAACAATATTGAACACAAAAATAAATATATATAAATATTTATAATAATATGTAAGAATATGATAATAATAACTATGTATTATTTTGTTCTAGACTAAAATAAAATCAGAACAAATTCTTAAGTAGTAACAATTGGTAACGTTTTGTTAAGTATTTTAAGTTATAAAATTGAAATCGTGGGAAAAATTATACTGCTGTGTCCTCTGTCACCTTTTGTGTTTGAGGATGATCTGTTGTAGGAATATCAGTAGATTTAGTTTGAATTTGTTTTTCATGAAACTCCTGAATAATGAAACAATAAATATTATGCATATTTAAAGATTGAATTTTGTTATCTTAAAAACATGACAGTAGTAAAATTACAGAGATTACAATTTTTTATTAATAGTCAATATGCAAAGAAGTTCAAATAATCAAATACTTTGTTGTTGTAAGATATTACATATTATGGAGATTACTTACTGAAAAGTAAATAATGACAAATTAACAATATAGCTTAATAATAAAATATTACATTTTTTGCTATACAATTGTAGGGAAAAATTTAATTTCAAATTTACTAATGTTATATTTGTGTACATAAAATAAGACAGAATTAACCAAATTTCTTTACTATCAACCTTTATATTTTTACAATAGATGTTAATAAATTAGTGTTAATAGATGATTATATCAAATTTAATTAATCACCTGAAAACAAGGAACCAGACAAAGGTTTATATTGCATTCAGGGCAGTGATATTTGGTTTTGCGTCTCAAGAACCTTCCACGTGTGTCTATTGTGTTCCAACAAAAACTGCATCCAAGTGCCGGTCCAGAACGTAACAATGGACAGTGGTCAGATCGTGTTGATCCATTATAAGAATCATTTGAATTTACCTATAATGCAGTTTAATTTTATCCAATGTCATCACATTCACAATATTATGCTAATACACATGACAAATAATGCCTGAATAAAATATATAGGTTACCTGTGATGCACTAGTGGGCAGTTCATCAATGAAGAAGCCTCTAGCTGTTGGACTCGATTCGGATGGCTGAGAAATTTGTTTGACTATGGTTGGTTTAGGAACAGCTAGTGTGTTGGTCGATGATGGATTTGGCTCTGAACATTGCCTCTCAAGCACCCGGATCACAGGTTCAGATTCATCATTTGTTTCGATTTTTACCATTGATGTATCTGTACTCATGTCAATATCATTGATTTTTATATGAGGTTGACGTACTAGGGTCCTAATTCGTTTATTAACTGGAAAATTAAAATATCTATTTTTAATATTTAATTGACAGCACTTTTAATTTTATTTATTGTTATTATCATTGTTTATTAAATTCAAAGTAAATAAACACAACAAAAATACAAAATACATTAGTTATATTTCGATATACATTACATTTAAAAATAGTTTTGTTATACAAATCAAATTAAACCTAATAATATATTATAATTTTAATTTCTATACAAATAAATAATTTAAGATTAATACCAGATTGCACAATCATCTGTTTCAAAGGTTTTTCAACGAGTCATTTAATACTTAACAATCCCTTAAACATAAAAAATGAACTGTGATGGACGCGTCATCAAACATTAACGAATCGTTAAATTATTATTATAAACTATTTGTGCAAACCAGCATGAGTGAAATTATTAACTAAAATAAAAAGGAAACAAAATAAAAATATGATTTGTTATTAAATAAATTAATAAATAATTTATGTATGGTTGTCTGTCGAAAATATTGATGGTGCAGGCGAAGAATAATAGCATGGGTTAATCACTGTCAGAGGCTGCGAATACATTTGTGAAACATAAGCAGGATGATCAACTGCCGAAGTTTGAGATGTTGAAGGTTCGTATAGTGGCGCTTGATACACTTGCTCGGATGATTGACCATTGATTGATGATGCTGGCGAGGGTACTGGAATAGATGAGGAAGACTGACCTTTTCGATGAACTGGATAACCTTTTTTTTTGTACTCGAGCCACAATGTCCGGTTATTTATCCCATACTCTTGAGCAGCACGACAAAATCCCATACGGCCCACACGTACAGCTTCAAGAGCTTCTTTAAAACGATCACTTTCCCGTATACCGGGTTCTCGTTTTTTACGTACTTTATTCTCTGGTTTGGATACTGCTTTGGCTTTGGGTATGGCGTAGACACTGTGAGGCGGGCAATCAGAGAGCTGCTCCAAAAACGACCAACCTGTTAGCAAATGTTGTAATTTGTAATAAAAATTTCTGGTAAATAAGATATTTAAAATGGAAAGAAAAGAAGACACAAAAATTAAATTTTTAAGAAGAAATACATTTAAAGACATATTTTAATATGCAATTAAGCAACTCGTTAAAGTGAGCATTTTACAGGTTGAACGTTTTTGAAACTATTCACTCGTCTAAATAGTTACTCATATTTTGGATTTTCTTAGTAAAAATAATCATTATCCTACAAAACTGTATAATGAAAAAGAACATGCTTTTTTATGTACATTAATTTTAAAGATATAAATAACGCTTTCATTAAAATGTTGAACTAATTACAAAACAGAATAAAAACTTACAAAAATAAATTGCGCATTAAACTTAAACTAATTAATAAACAGTAAATAAGTACTAAACTACAAAAGTATTGTTATTATTTATAATCAAACATACCTTCAGGTTTATGGTGAACAATTGTTGAATGATTATCTGTAGACGATTGTTTGCTTACACTACTAATAGGTTTTGATGTTTCTTGTCCTTGTGATGTAGGTTGAGATCTCTGTAAAAAAAAAAAAATAATAAAAATACACATGATTATGTATTTACAAAATTGATTTATTTGTATATTAATCAATTCGTACAGTTGACATATTATCTTGTTCGGTTACTGAAATATCTTCGATAGAACTGTTGTGTTCAGATTTATCACTGGATGTTTTCATGAGATGCATTTTTTTTCGTTTTGCCGAGGGTGACAACAAACTATATTCAGTTTCTGCATGCCGTGTTGTAGCAAACGGAAACATAGTTTTCTCCGTCAAACCTTTTATTTGTAGGCTTTCCGCTGCCTTAGAATATTTTAATGATTAATATTTGATAAATAAAATAGAATAGAATAAATAAAATACAATTTACTTTTAAAATAATTGGGAGTTGATCTTGAGAGATGTTAACTTCACCATAGTACATAAACTCAATTAATGTTTTCAAATGATTATAAGACATGTCTTTGATGATGATAATTGGATGTTGACAAGGTGTTTCATTGAAAAGCATCTATAACAGTAAATACACATTTAATTTAAAGATATAATGAAATTATTTTTATAACACAATTCAGATAAAATTGATAATCTACATTTAAAATAAGTTATTTAGTGAACTTGTAACAAACTATTTGTAAGAAATTCTGTAAGGTAATAATTAGGATAAATTGATCAATTTTCATTCAATTAAATCAAGGCATGAAATGATTTCATAACGTTAAACTCGTATATCCAACAATGATTCAAAAAATTAACGCCCGATTTAATTCGAAATCTGAATGAGATAATTAGTTAATCCGAAACCAGAATTATTAAATCATATAAAAAAATTAGGTGGCATATTTATTTGTATATATTTTTTGCTACTAAAATGATAAGTTTGCATGTTTTTAACGTTTTATAAATTCATATTATTATTTTTTTTTTTTTTTTATTGATTTTTAAGCCCGGCAGCTATGGCCATTAGCTGTTTGTAGGTTTTTATTGTGGGTTGAGGAAGGGTTGGGTTGGAACACGTTTTGTATGTGTGGCAAAGATTTGTTGCTAAAAACTCGGGTGGTCACCCATCCAGGAACTAGCAACACCGGCCAGTACGTACACTCAGAGCGTTTCCGCAGTTGAGCGTACGACCGCGCCACACTCTAATTCATATTATTATCTTATATAATAAGTGATGAAAACTTAGTTACACTGGTTAAAATTCTGTATATTTTACAATTAAAAATGAAAGAATACCTAGGTTATTATTTTATTCTATTTCACAATGTTCAAGAAAAATAATTGTTTTGAGTAATTTTTTCCCTGAAGTGATCATGTGTCGGAATGTTTAATTCTAGGACTACTAGGTCTCTTTGACCGATAAATTAACATTGTTAAATAAACAAAATATTATAAAGGTACAATGAAAAAAATTTGTAATTTGTAAATAATACACAATATTTCACGAAGAGCATAGTATCTGCTGCCTAGTCCAATATTTCAAAACTTCTAACTGATTTTATTTTTATTTAAGATATTTACAACTACCTACCTGACTTATTTTATATTTCTTGTTGTATTATATTATGAATTCATTATTTTTATTAATTTATAATATTAAAATATAAAAATCTATAAATTAGAATTGATGTAAAAGAATTTACCATATCCATGATTTTAGATTTAACTTAGATATAAAAAAGATAGATATTTTTGATTTATTTTCCAATGTAAGAGAATAATTTGCTTTTCTTAATCAAAAATATGTTTAGTTAAAATAAGTTATGAACGAGAATATTCTACAGTAGTAAAAGGAATGATTAATGGCAAATATTAATTTAATATGATTTTTTTATATTATGTTAACTAAATACAACTTGATTCTTATGTATATCAAATTTGCATTGAAAATATCATTTCAATTTATTTATGACATTCATTTTTTTCAACAAACAAATTAACCATACCTAATCCAAAACACACCTGAATATTTTCAGCACTCCATATTAAACTAAATGAAAATATGTAATTACAATAAAATCTATCCCCTACTTACAACCAGTTTAAGTTAATAATAAGTTAATACAAATAGTTTCTTTAACATTTTTATTTTTTACTAAAAACCTTCATGTCACCCCTACCAACTATTCATTAATACCTTAGTTAATATTGTTATGGGTTGTGTTTATCTACTTTGAGTAATTTGGCTACAAAATAAGATATTAAATTAAATTTTAATATAGATATTTGTATGATGTATTGGCCAGAGATAACAAATGTTATGCAAACGTCTAAATAGATTTCTTAATTAATAATAAAACTATAAAACATCTTAAGAAAAAAAGGTATAAATAAATCACCAAGTTGAATACCATAGTGTGTAACTGTAGGTATATGATAAATTAATATTTAAATAATTTTAACACAGTATCTGATAATAATAAAAAAGTAGTTATCATTGAAAGAAAAAAAAATAACAATATTATATATAATATAATAATATAATATATTGAACTTATATATATATATATGTTTCATAAGTTTCTTATCAGTTGTTTTTTACTTTAAAAATTTATCTCTTAAAGATGTTTTATTTATTTGTAGGTACTAAATAATATATCAATATTTTAATAACTGAATAAGATAAATAATAATAAAAATGATTCAAAATTTAATAATATAATTATTAAATCATACAAATTTTAATTAGATATAATATTAAGATTTTTTAAAGTCATATCTGCTAATGTAGCATCTACTAATAGAAACTATAATAATGATATTATTATATCAAAGATTAATTGCTGCATGAAAGCTTAAAAATTTACCTGACGGTTTATCTCACTGCAGTGTGTCAATAATTAGTTAATTAATTAATCATTAGTAGAGATACTTATATATTTTTGTTAGGTAGGTACTATCTGTTTTGAGTAATAATAAATTATGTTATTTACAGATGATTTAATTCAACTACTATAGTCATTGAGTCGCACAGTTGTAAATACCAAATACTCGTATAATATAGTACAAGTTCGTTTAATCCAAAGAAGTACCAAAAATGTATACATAATTAATAACGTGTCCATTTAGCAAAATATTATAAGATATCATATGCCGACCCCGCCTGACACGACAGAAAGTTAAGTTATCAATTACATACATTTCACATTGTACCTTGACACTGGCAATAACAACAGACCCTCCGGGGTCAATAATATCTGGTCAATGGTTTAGATGTAATCATTGGTGAGAAAGGGAAACTACTATGTACATCGCTAACTACTGATGGGCAGGATTTTGGATCTTACTTGAAAATAACTGCTGCACGCAGACAACACGACTTTGTGCACTTGTATTTTCCGGCCTTCGGCGGCGATGGTGGCGTCCACGAACATCTCGCTGTTCAACAGGCCCGTCATGACGTTTACCAGGTTAGGCTGGTGGTTGTTCCACCGCAAACAGAACCTCTGATCGGCCATTATTTGAACCTGCAGATCCACCAGACGCGAAACGGACAGATCGCCGAACAAACAAAACAAACAAACGCACGCGATAATAATAACATGCTGTATGCTAATGCTATGTGGTCGTCGATGTTGTTATTATTAAACATTAGTGGGGGACTACTACAAGCAGGTAACTGTAAAGTTATAATAAGCATTTCACGTTTATTGTAGGCAGGAACTTGATGTATCCGTTATGTTTTGTGGCCCCAAGACGGGAGGGTTTACGAGAAGTAATATGCTATATCGTAATACAGTAATGCAATAATATACTATACTCGCACTCACCTTAGGGCTTAGGAGCACTCGTGCGTCACAAACGAAAACGTTCAAAACGACCACAGCAGCCAGTAGGCAGGTAAGCAACCTTCAGGTAGTCGTCGTTTAGCGCAGTGTGGTGAGGAAGACTCGGAACGGTGAAGACGGCGGCAGAACCGAAGACGGACAGGCCGGCAAAGACACGGCAGTCGGCAATAAGGGTGAACTGAAGACACCGTGGAGCAGCGGCGGCGCGCGCGAGAAACGAAAAAACGAGAAATGAAAAACGGAATTACAACACCACCGTCCGTCGTACCCGCGAGAAGAAAACGACTTTTCTATCTTCTCGCTCGTTTTCGACTTTTTTTTTCTCTCTTTTCTCTCCTATGCAAATAAATAACTTTTATTTATAAATAAACAATTCATTATTATGATAAAATCGCGATCCGTGACGTCAATCGCCGCGCATAATCGCGTTGGTCACACCGGGCCCACGGCCCGCCGACCGCCGGATGCACTGCCTGATAATCGACCCACTCCGCACCGCCGACTCATGGACGACCACCCGCCGAACAGGGATCGTGTTACCGTGCTTTATAATAATGCGACGTACATAATAATAAATTACAATAGGTACAACGTGTTTAGCCGTGTTTACCGGCTGTTAATATTATTATTATTATTATTAAATATTAAATATTATTACTATTATTATTCTTCGAATGCCTTCGACGCCGTAATTTGTCCGTCCGCCATCCGCACCATAACCAATAACCATCGTTGTCGGCCGTTAGATTGTTTTGGTACGCACTACGACTACGCACTATAGTACAGTGACGCCAGTGAGTGCACTATTATTATTTATTCTGTCACGACGCGTACTTGCGATAAAATTGTTGTCTTAATCGAATGAAAATATAATAATTAAATGTTTTAATAGTTTGTACGATGCCATAATATGATACGCGCGTCTTCCTACGGCTGGCACGCGAATTTCATTGCAATTATTTTCTTCAATTTCTCTTTTTGATTTTAATAATAACTTAATACTTTTATCTCGTCCGGAGAGACGTTTTTTTTTTTTGTTTTTTTTTTTCGTATTTTTCCATGCGCCGCGGCCGCGCTCGTTCCAACTTAGTGGTAAGTATATATTACTATAAAATATTGTACACTACACTGTTATCGTCTGTATTAAATCTATTTATTATGTCTTACTTATTGCTCCACCTACGATTAATGATTATTGTGGATCTTTGTTATTTGTACGTATACATTTGCGTGCACACGTGTGATCTTAAATCGTTGTGTCGACACGAAATCCCGTGGCTGTTTGCATTCGATAAATATTAGTTGTCGTTTATTTTTTACGCTCCTACGACCTACCTACGCGTTTCTCGAATAAGCTCAAGGTCGGTCAAAATAACTACCTACCTTGAAGGCGAATTATTCATTTTTTAGTTTAACCCATCCCGTTTCTTAACTTATTACTATTATTAATATAGTCATTACATGTGTACAGTGTCCCAAATATTTTAATTATTATTTAAGAGTATGTCAGTGCACTATATGTTTTCTCTCTCTGATCTATGCATAACACACTCAAATTAACCAACTCTATGTTGTTATTTTAGTATTGGAATGAATTTACCAATTATTAGTTATGTTAAGAACATAACGTATGCCACTACGTTGGTTATTTTATGATATTTTAATTTTTATGTAAGTTATGAGCGTGTACATTTTAACAATTTGAAAATATTTATGATTTGCTTAAAAATAAAAATGCCAATATAGCGACATAACAGTATTGGTTCTGATAAATGTAAATTTGCAATATTGAGCATGGATCAGAGAAAGAAAACAAATGGTGTGCTGACATCTTCTCAACCATTTATGTTTGTTTTTGGTGTTTCAGTTTGTTTAGTATTTGTTGGTCTCTGATTTATCGTTTCTTTTCAAGTAACTGTAAGAGTTGTTTTGGAAACGCACACGCATTGAACGTATCTCTTACCGTTGTATATGCTGCATCACACTCGACAGATACCCGCTACTACTACGACTACTGCAGTACTGCTAATACTAGGATTACAGCTACAGTATTTCTACGACTCCTACTACAACAACAGTCTGTAAGAAAGCAAATATTAAGAAATCCTAGAAAGTTTTATTTGGACATACACATTTGCCAAATTGGGCATTTATTCATCACCATTTATTACTCAAAATACACAACGCTTGATAAGACGACTTAGATAATAAATAATATCAATTAAGACAAATAAGGTAATTAAAAACACTATAATATCATCTACATACATAATATGATTCAAAGATTTTAAACTTCTTCTAATGAAATACATATTATTAATTAAATACAGCCTCCCTATTTTTCTTTAATACTTTCTTAATATGCATTTATTTTAATTAAGTAATTTATTATGTTCTCAATTAAAAAACTATGTTTGGTAAACATTAGTTTTCAGGTTTGTAATAAAATTGTTTTCTATTACTAGTACCTATTATCACCTTAATCGATTTATAATTTACCATTACTCTATGCTAAATATGTCAACTACAATATTAGTATCTACCTACCAAGGTCATAAGTAAATTATATTATTATTGCTTTAAAAATTATTTGGTTATTCGAATTATTAACTGATAACGGTTTTTATTTTAAAATTTTAAAAGTTCTTGACAAATATTTTATTGGGGTTTAGTTATTTCATTAAGATTAGATTTAGTGTACATTAACAACCAAATCTACTGTTCTACATCAAGTTGAAGAGAATAGAAATATGAAAGAAATATGGATGTAGGTAAATTATAAAATATCTACACAAATGTGATTTATCATTCTGCAAATTGAAACTAGATACATAAATAGTTTTAAGAAAATTAAAAATAAAGATTTCCGTTTAAGAAACTTAATAGCTGATGTCTGATAAAGTATATAATTATTAGAAAGTATGATAGGTTAGAATTGTATACTGTAAATTTTTGAAACAAAAGTGTGTTTACTTAAATAAAATGCTTTCTTTATATTCTCTCTTTATTAAGGGTTTGTATGTATCAAACCAGAATTAAAATTAATTTTTACCATGACTTCAAAATTATTTTGAATCTAGTTAGATATTATTTAATATTGAAAATTAAAATGTTAGTTTAGTTTAAAAAATTTCCATTTTAATAAAATTTTCAAAACTTGAAATATAAATTTAAAGGATCACATAAGTTTAAATCTTACATAGAGTAGGCATTATATACATTTTATGGTTCATTTTTTAGTTTTAAAAATATTTGAACATCTGCTTAGGTTAAAAATTAAAACATATTTACTTTTTTAATAAAAAAAAAAAAAAAGGTTAACCCTAGATTCCATGCAATAAAAATATTCACAAGAATCATGCATATGGTGTTTTTGACAGTGTATTAAAATAATTTCTTTTAAAAATTTTTTGTATTGAATTACTTAGAAAATATATAGTGATACTAACATAAAAAAATTAATTGATCAAAACAAAATATGTTTATAAATATAAATCAAACGTGAATCCTACGTGATTAAACCAATCATATACAACAAACCAGTATTTTAACAATATATGGACTTTGAACACTTCTTTATTACTATCTGATCCTATATAAATGGGAGAAGTATGTAATTTTAGATTATATCCTTAAAAAACAATATCTTGATTAGATTAATATTTAAAATTTTTGAAATAATGAACAAAATTCTAAAGCCCGGTCTTTTAAACCGTGAAGCATGTATCTGTGGTTAATTTACTTAGTACATTCACGACTGAAAAATAATTTACACGTTTCCACTATACTATTAAATTAGTTGCACTTGTGATTTTCAAACATTAATTAAAATATAAATAGAATATTCTCTATAATTTGTATACATTTAAATATAAAAAATGTCTCATTGTATACAAAAAACTATTGTGAGCAAAAAATAGTTTGTCAGCCTATATAACTAAATGTATTTTAAGATATTATTTCTATTAAAATAATTAATTTTACTATTAATAATACAGTAGAGGTTAAATTAATTTTTGCAGATAACATTGCATTTGAAAATGTTATTGAGTGTAAAAGAGATAATAATATACTTTTAAAGTTTCCAGCACAGACGGAAAGTATACTAACATTGTTATTCTCATTTAAATATTTAATTTCATCCAAGTTTGATCTTAAAACAAATATAAAAATTTATTCATGTAGATCAGGGATAGCAAATAAGTGGCATGCGTGCCAAGGTTGGCACGCATAAGATTTTCGATGGCACTCGAAAAAATTTCATTTGCCCATATATATATATATATAGATTTTTAAGTAACATACAATAAAGTCTTGCAATCAACATCATATCAACCATACATAAAAAAAACTTTCAACCAATATGAAGCAAAAGGTTTCTAACAAACAATAATAATAATTTAATAATTTTTTTACATTATTTCCATTTTTACATAATTTTTATCATTATAATCATTAATTTTTCATTTATATTTTTCATTTGTATTTTTCTGTATTAAAAAAAAATAATTATAGCATGGCTGAAAATTTTTTTTTTGAATTATATTATAAATTGGCACGTTGAAAAAATCATATTTGCCATCTCTGATGTAGATATATTTTTATGATTTTTGGTTTAAACTATTAAGTACCCACAAAAACCCTTATTTAAAATTGTCAAACCTTAGCTATAAAAACTGAACATTTTATACATTTTTAACTACAAAACAAGTTGCAAATACTTAATCATAAATTTAGATCAAAATTTGAAATTTATATGCTTATAAACAATTGGGTCTATGTATTTTTAATATTTTTAATCTGTTATTAAAACAACATTTCAAATGTTTACAGTTATTCCTTTTTGAATTATATCGAAATAAGAAAATATATCCCTAAGAAATCGAATGAAAATCCAATATCTAATTTAAAACGCTCATAAAAAATTAATTTGAAAATCCGGTAAATTTTTTTTGTTTTAGAAAAGTAGAAAAACTTGTAAGAGAATCTTTTGTTGATTTTTCAAATCTTAGATTCAAATAGAAAAATTTACACGCTTATGAAAACTATTAAAGACTTGCTCTCTATTTTTTTTTTTTAATTTTCACTTATAGCAAGTTATCAAGAACCTTGTATTAAATTTTCAAGTTTTTGGACGGTTTGAAAAAAAAACGTCGATAATAAAAAAAATCGAAAATTGATTGCGGTTATAAATAGCTCAAGTAAAGTTAAAATATATTGAACATTTTATGGTGTATAAAATCTGCTTATATAAATATTCGGTGAAATTTTGTCATAAATTTGCTTTGCAAAAAAATTGTCGTTTTTCCTTAATTTTTTTTCTAACGCGTTTAGAAATTATTTGGGAATTTTTATTTTTGATCCTCCAATGTACCAACTAGATTCACTTTCCTTTCAGAAAAAATGCTGATGAAGAAAATCGGAGCACTTTTACTGCCCTAAAACCTGATGACGGACACATTAAAAAAAAATATATATATATTAAACAGTAAAATCAATACATTATTTGCTCCGCTCAGAATCTAAAATAAGCTTATGCTTATAACTTCCATGCTGATTAGATTTATGAGCAGTATAATATTATATAAGTGCTAAATATAAATACTAAAACGCTTAGTATAATTGATAAAAATATATGTATTGTTTGAAAACGTGAATTAACACCTAGCCACATACCTATTGACTATTGTGTACCTTATAAATTATACTAATTGCTATATTATATTATCACTAATGTAAATTATCAATAATCGAGCACAAATGTATCAATAAAAACGAAACGATAATTAATTCGTGCGTTTGTCGTTTATTAAAACAAATGCTTGTATAACACAACTTTACTTTGACTGATTTTCCTAATCAAAAATACTACAACATTGTAAAGTCAATACATTCTTTGATTCGCTCAGAATCTAAAAATATATTAAGCACATAGTTATTTATTTCTATTCCTGTGCAAGCTAATTCGATTGTTAATCAATATTAGCTTATAGTGTACTTATTTGGTCTTACACTATTTATTTTGAATCTCAATACTTTTTCTAGTCTTATTCTCTACATTTCGTCTTTTAAGCTTCAATAATTATTGTTTGTTTCTGAGAATACCATAATACATAATAGAATACATAATTAAAGAGTCATTATATTTAAGATTATAAACAAATTTGATTAAGAAATTTAATTTAAGCATTTTAACATTAGTTTGTAGATGTAAAAAGTATGGACTCATGGCTTTATACTAAAATACTTAATTTCGTCCACGGTATAATTGAATTATTGTTGAATGAACTGGATAGTTAAATAGAAAATATTATTACAATTGCATCGTTGATTTCTAAACGTATATACAAGTTGATTCACTAATCATTGTTACCTTCATTTTTTATTTAAATAATCATTATTTTCAAATTCTAATCTTTCAAAGTTTTAAGTATACTTGAAGACCGTGTTTTTAAATTTTTGATATTTTTTGTACCATTAGGAGCACCTAATTTATGGAGATACAATACAATCTTCTGTTTTCTAACTGAAAATTATTTAGCTGATAATTTTTCTGAAAACTTGGAGTATTAAAATTAAAATTTGAATGAATAATCTAGTTTGAGTTATTTAAGTTTGTGTACTAAGGATAATAAGTTGTTCCATAATGTTATGTGAGTTTGAAAGTTAGGGGGCTATGGATATTTGAACATTTTATTAAATTATATTAATCGATTAATATTTATAATTTATAAAAATGTTCTAATTATAATAAATACTAGATCTAATATTACATATATTTTATATTTTGAAGAACTATTATCTTTAGTACAAACATTAATAATTCAAAAACTATTCGTTCATTTGAATTAAGTACATAAAAAATTTTTAAAAAAGATCACTGAATAATTTATAGTAAAAAAGCGGGATTCTCGTTTGAAAAACAGAAGTTTGTATCGCCGAAGGACACTTCTTAAGTATTACTCTTATGAAAAAAATCTGTTCTTTAAGTATATTTAAAAGTTCCCAAAATCAGTATTTGAATAAATAATATTAAGTGAAAAAATTGGAGTTAGCATGCTCGGTGAACCACTCTGTATATTATAGCAAAGATAATTTATTTTTCAAAAGCTAAATTTTGAATATTTTTTTTATTAGTTGAATAGGATTATAGCTTAATTAAGATTAATTTAAAAAACTAATTAAATACGATCTGTTTGGCTCAGAGTTCTCAACTTTCTGCTGATATAATAATATTTTTAATAATTGACATCACAGCAAAATGACAATTAAACGTCGAACGAAAATATTTTCAGAAATCATAAATCAAGTTATAAAATAGATGTACATTATACTCGTATTCAGCCACACGCGTTTAAGGTTGGAGCAGTGCAAGTGTCGTGTTCTACAGCAGTTCGAGTTATCAATTGGAGACTAAACCATCAGACTCGTGTATTTTGTAAATTTTAGAAGTTGAAGTGACATTTCCGTTTCTACATTTTGAATTTAATAATACCGATTATTAAGTAGGCTTCTATTAAGTGCGGACTCGCTCTGCAGAATATTGACATATTGTATATAATAGTGACTCGTCCGTTCGGTCACGTAGTAATCGTCGTACCGCCTAAATCGTGACATCTATCGCCGTTGGGTTCATTAGTAAGATTTCAGTTAAGACAGCAGACGCCGCCGCCGCCGCCATATGAGACACGACGTGTGTTGACATACCGACTACGCGATCAATGAAATCGTAATATAAACTAAAATGAAATAATGGTTAATGGCTTATTAATCGATAATCATATATATACGTGTCGAAAATTCTTCAATTCATGTGTATTATTAAACTAAATTAATCTTATTGAATTATGGTTTTAGATAGGTAAGGTTTAGGTGCATTACTTGTATATAATACCGGTAGGCTCAAATTATCTAAATTAAATTCCCAATTAATAAAGTGCATTTAATATTAATGTGATGCTATTATAGACACAGAAAAATATACTACCCGCTATAATAATTATGTAGGTGTTATCAAGTAAAAGGTATTCGTTTGTATGTAAAAAAAAAAAAATAATTCCGTCACCAATAAATTTACCCCAATAAATATTGTACCTTAGTTATACTACACTACTTCAACTGTACGACGTTTTATAATAAATTACAATATAATTTAATAGTTATTGTAGGTAATATTATTTATCATTTTAACATTACTAAAGTTCGTTATAATAAAAATTATAATTTGGGATTTTCGTAATCGTATTTTAATGACAAAAATTACAATTTTAAATATTTTTTATTATAATATATAGCTTTATCTGAGAAATGCTATGTTTTTATGGTTTGAAATAACGTTTATTACTGTGAAAGTGTGAACGTACAATAAATTATTATTAATCATGTTTTTGAGGATGTAATATTTATAATACTTTGTCATTGAGCAAAACGTATCAATTATTGTTATTACAATATGAAGTTTTTCATGTTATTCGTAGAGAAAAAACTGCAGTCAATTCTGTTTATTTAAATTTAATTGATCGATTTTTATATATTATGGTACACTAATGCGTGTAATATTGGATCTATGAACGTTTGACAAATATTAGTTTTAATAACTATGCCATTGGACGGCGGGTGTCTTAGAAAGTCAGGAGAAGATTACCTAAGATTTATTTATTTATGTACAGCCATTTTACAAAGTAAAACTCGTATTATGAATTATGATTAAGTAGTGGTGGCTTAAAAGGCTCGACCCTTTATGACGGCTGGTGTCTGAAGACTAACGTTCAGCGGTCCAGCATTGTGAATTTTTAACTATGGAATAAGAGGGCCTGTATTAATTAAATAAAATATAACTGAATTGTTCACCCTTGAAGGATTTATGCCACGTTTATTAACAAAACAAGCTACTATATTTAACATTACATCTGAAAAAAAGTTTGTTTGAATTTTCAGAATAACGTTAAATAGTTTTTTCTACATTGGATTTTAACTATTCAGCTTACTATACAAGAATAATAATTATAAGTAGGTACAGCTAATTTAATTTATAACAATTATAAAATGTATTATCTTAACTCAGAGCTGCTTCGTTTTACCCTAACCTGGTCGTTTTGTACATTTTGTAATCTAATATTGCTTATTCCATCGCCCCAATTGTTTTTTTAACAATCCTTTGATTTTATATATTTATATTTTGGTATTTTCTTAATATTTTACTGTCTATACTCTGTTTAGTGAGAGAATACTTGATTATGCGTATCCCCATGCGACACCCAGCCATAAATAAACCGGATTCTATGACAGGGTGTCGCGTTAAGATGCCCAGAAATTTTCGTCTGCAGCGTGTTTTGCTGAACATGGTATAGTAATCGATTTGAAAATCAGGTTGCTATATGGAATTACATTATACATTTAATTCGACTATTGAAATTGGTACCTATTTTATGTGGTAAATAACATTAGCTACACGATTTGTTAAAATTAGAATAAACATAAGTTCACCCGTTGTAAAAATAAATTTTTTATTTATTTAAATGGATATATTATGTTTTAACTGGACTCTGCACTTAATCTCAATTGTATTATATTTACAGCTAAAGTAAAGAAATCTCCAATAAAATTATTGAAATACCTACTTGATACCGAACATTGATAATGTGGTGTTTAGTTTATATAAGCTAGATAATAATTGATGTGTCATCGATCAATAATAAACAATACATTTTTTTCTGCTTCAAAAATGATACTTTCAATATATAGATACTGCTGTTTTAACTTTTGAAAGGTTAAAAAAAATATAAAGATACGTACATACAATATAATATTATAATATATTATAATATGTACCTACATATAATTTAGTGAGTTTTCTAAACCAAAATAATATATAATGTAATATTATTATTGTTAAATGGATAATATATTAATTCAGATGAAGTAACTAAAATCATAAAAAATCACCAAATATCTAAAATAAAAAACATAATTTAAAGAGTAGGTACCTGATATTTTTGTTTTTTTTTTCGTTTAAGAATATGTATTAGTTAAGCTACTATGAATATTAAGTGCAGGTTAACAAGCATAAGATTTGTAGATTGTAGTAATATATATATTCAACATTATGTGGTTTTATATCAAAAATAAAAAAAAAAAATTATTAAATTAATGGAAAAAAATTATTTTTTTTCAGAAACTTGTGTCTGAGATATTTCCGTTTTTTTGTTAGTAATTAACTATTATTTTGATTCTATACCCTTAAGTACCAATTTATTCGAATTTGCTACTTTTACTACTCTGTGTTGAAGATTTTTAAAGTTTATCTGCATCAAAAAGTTTAATAAGGGGAGGGGAGTATAGGTATAACCAGATGCAGCAAGTCTCAAATGCATTACATTTTCGTGATTTTGACCTAATTTTGTCTAAGTTTGAACTATAAAATCTTATAATAATACTCACATATGTATCTTTAATATTTTTAAATGCCTACAATAAAAACATATGAGAAACCTTGTATTACATTTTCAAACTTTATAAACCAACATTTTTTATTGAAAATGTAAATTGTTTATAAATAACTCAAAGAGAGTCAAAATAATATATTGTGCATCTATATTGGCATACTAAACGATTTTAAAGTTGAGGCAAAATAAAAAAATAAGGACCAACCTATTTAGAATATGAATTTTATATTAATATGTATTTATTACTGCTATAAATATATATATATATATATAATTAATAATAATTATTATTTAATTATTTGTATTTTTAATATTTATCACACATTCTCTACCGTTTAAAACATGTGGTAATAGCCTCAAAAAATCTTGTACCGCTGAGTATATCGAAATACATTCATACTTAGTGCCTATATATGAATCAAATCAAGGCCGTAACCGAAAATAAATTTTTCATAGAGTCCAACATTTTAAATATAGACACTGGCATTCATTATTTTTACTTCAAAATATAAAAATACTTTATTGCCATTATTGCAACTGCTTTAACAAAAATTTAAAATTATTTTTATCACAATAGTCAATAAACAATACCTATTTACTGCTAAACATTGCAATTGTTTCTACTTTTAACAAATGTCAGGGGAGGGGGGAGTATCCCTGACCCTCTCATCAGTTAAGGCTTTGAATTAATATACTTAATATTATATTAATATTTAAGATAACTTAAATTATTAAAGATCTGTATGTGAGTACCGTTCTGCTGACAGTAAGTGTCGAGTGGATCACATTCATAGATGTGTTCAATTTATATTCAATGATATACATAAATCATTGTATACGAAAAATGATTCTGAGCGAAGACTGTCAGTCTACATAAATAAGTGTTTTTTAAAATATTATTGCAATTAAAATAATTCGTTTTACTATTAATAATACAGTAGGTTGAATTAATTTTTGCAGAAAACATTGCATTTGAAAATATCTTTGAATATATAAAATATAATAATATACTTTAAAAGTTTCAAACACCCACGAAAAATACTTTTAAATTACAACGAAAAACTAACATTGTTATTCTTCATTTAAATATCTAATTTCATCTCGATTTGAACTTCAAATGTCTATAAAAATCAACCATGTAAATATATTTATATGATTTTATGGTTACACTATTAAATACTTACGGAAACCCTTGTTTTAAATTTTCAATCCTTAGCTATAAAAATAATGGTTTATAGAAAATGATAATCTTAACATTTGGTAAAAATTTTAAATGTTTACAGTTATTCCTTTTTGAATTATATCGAAATAAGAAAATATATCCCTAAGAAATCGAGTGAATATCCAATATCTAATTTAAAACGCTCATAAAAAATTAATTTGAAAATCCGGTAAATTTTTTTTGTTTTAGAAAAGTAGAAAAACTTGTAAGAGAATCTTTTGTTGATTTTTCAAATCTTAGATTCAAATAGAAAAATTTACACGCTTATGAAAACTATTAAAGACTTGCACTCTATTTTTTTTTTTAATTTTCACTTATAGCAAGTTATCAAGAACCTTGTATTAAATTTTCAAGTTTTTGGACGGATTGAAAAAAAAACGTCGATAATAAAAAAAATCGAAAATTGATTGCGGTTATAAATAGCTCAAGTAAAGTTAAAATATATTGAACATTTTATGGTGTATAAAATCTGCTTATATAAATATTCGGTCAAATTTTGTCATAAATTTGCTTTGCAAAAAAATTGTCGTTTTTCCTTAATTTTTTTTCTAACGCGTTTAGAAATTATTTGGGAATTTTTATTTTTGATCCTCCAATGTACCAACTAGATTCACTTTCCTTTCAGAAAAAATGCTGATGAAGAAAATCGGAGCACTTACTGCCCTAAAACCTAATGACGGACACATTAAAAAAAAAATATATATATATTAAACAGTAAAATCAATACATTATTTGCTCCGCTCAGAATCTAAAATAAGCTTATGCTTATAACTTCCATGCTGATTAGATTTATGAGCAGTATAATATTATATAAGTGCTAAATATAAATACTAAAACGCTTAGTATAATTGATAAAAATATATGTATTGTTTAAAAACGTGAATTAATACCTAGCCACATACCTATTGACTATTGTGTACCTTATAAATTATACTAATTGCTATATTATATTATCACTAATGTAAATTATCAATAATCGAGCACAAATGTATCAATAAAAACGAAACGATAATTAATTCGTGCGTTTGTCGTTTATTAAAACAAATGCTTGTATAACACAACTTTACTTTGACTGATTTTCCTAATCAAAAATACTACAACATTGTAAAGTCAATACATTCTTCGATTCGCTCAGAATCTAAAAATATATTAAGCACATAGTTATTTATTTCTATTCCTGTGCAAACTAATTCGATTATCTTTGAATTAATGCCGACAACAAAAAAGGCTTACATTTGAAAAAATAAAATAAATGCTATTAATATTTACAAAAAATCATTCTCTTACTTAATATAAAAAAAGCTTGTATTTGGAAAATTACAGAAATAATAAATCCTATTAAAATAATAATACTTCAAGCTATATTTTATCTACTACATAAAGTCATATTAAAAGTTTTAACACAACCTGTTGCGCCTGGATGTTAAAACTTGGATCGTCTTACTAAATATATAAATCTATACAGAAAAATGTAAATATAATTAATAATATTTTTAATTTTCAATTTTTTTTGTCCATAATATAAATTATCTAGATAGGTACTCATAGATAACTAGAATTTTATCTAAATGAGATAAAAGATAAAATCATTTTTATATGGATATTTCCCAACACTGGCTATTGTATACAGTATATCTATATGCTAATATTCTATATATTATTATTGTTGTAAATTATCAGTAATCGAGCACTGATGTATTAATAAAAACAGAACAATAATCAACTTATGGATTGCCATCTTTTAAAAAAATCTGACGCTTTATAACGCGACTATACTTTGATTAGAATTAAATTAATTATAGATAAAAAAAAACATTTGCTTATCTACTGTACATAATGTTTTGCCCTTGTTATGTACTTATGCAAATTATTTTCATGCTAATAATTGTGCACACTATAAGCGCATAGATTCTGGATATGCTATAGTATAAGACAGTATAATACTAAAATATTGTGTAATGTTATTTAAAAAAAACATTGGTATAATGGCCGCCATTACGTTGTGTTACGCGTGCAACTTTTTTTGACCACTGTGATTTTTTTTTCACTATTTTTTCTTGAGTGTAAAATATATTTTACAGTGCGTGCTGTTTAGTATGTACGAAATGAATTTACGTAATACTCTCTGCCGCTGTCCATAATAATATAAACCTGAACGGACGACGTACATCGTTGCAAACCAAATATACGTGGGGTTATTCGTTAAAAAAAAACTTTACCTTTAATTGATTTGTGTACATATTATATCATATATCTTAACCATGCCCATCTTGCCCATGTAAACAATTTGACGCACAAAATGTAAGTGACAATAGTCTCTTGATGAGATACGCAATCTACGCATGTGCGAGTTTACTTATGGCGAATTTACACTTTAAATATTGGGCATGTGCAGATTATACATCTTATCTAGAGGCTCGTCGATAATAAATGCTTCAGATTATCTTATTGTTGGGACATAGGGCCATAATATATACGATATACTATGGTATATGATCAAGGCCAACATGCCAGTGGTGTAATTAGGAATTTGTCCTGGGTGGGGATAAACATTTTTTACGCATGAAATACTAAATGTTTAATATATTTCTAAGTACTGTGGTAGCTGGTAATACTATTTTATCAAATATCAAAACTTTGGGGGTGATCTATGTCCCTTGAATCCCTTTATTACGCTCCTGCTACACGCACCCCATATAGGTATACCCAAAGTATCGGGTCAAACATCATTGACGAATGATAATATACTGATAGTTATATCAATATGTTCCGTCTTGGTAATTTAAATTATAGATATATAATATAAAATCTAACTTAAAATATTTTGAATGTCTGTATTTTCTAATTTTTGTTTAAAAATGTATAGCAATTTAACCACTCAACAAAAATTATATTCATTATTTCTGAAGTATTTATTTAATAACTAAATTTTACTTGAATCAATATCTCCATCTCTTACATGTGGGCTGATTTTTTACACATTACTTTGTTCACCGAATCTATATACATTCATATACTTGTTTACAACTAAGAAAGTGCCACGAAGAAAAGAATTAATACGTAAAGAAAATTGTTTTAAAAATAATACATGTATATATGGATTAATTTGTATATTTATTACATTTTTTTTCTTTGGATCATGATACCACAAGTAGGTACTTCATCCTTTTGAACAGTTCTTACCCTGTAGAATTTGATTATTTCATTTACACTATATATATATATATAAAGGGCTCTATCCCTTTTAGTTTGTTTCGCCTTCGGAACACAGTATACATATTCACTAACGATATGTAGCTGTCTAAAACGCTCTTCCTCCCGTTTCATTGAAACTTCAACTTAACTCTTTGTCATTTTCCAGTTTTTTTTAACATAGGAGCGTATACGACTGACCATTGTCTCCGGCTTCAGGTCACCTCTAACGTGTACTGCAAGCTCCCTGCACTTCATCAGGTCGTCTCACTTTTTAAATCTGTGTAGGTACTATCCAAAGCATCAAAAACCCATAGCACCTACGTGAAGTAAAAATCAACGGTTTCAAATGTCATGGGAGTCCACTTTTTTACATTTTGGATGATCCTCCATATCCATTTTCCCTTTATTGTTAAATCCCACAATATTATTTTGCATTATTTTATGAGATTATTATTGTACTTCTTTTTAACCTGGGTCATATTTTAATACTATGTAACTAAGTTTAGAAAAACTTTGAAAAAAAAGTAATTTCCTTCCCATTTTTATAAACCTATGACTGTAAGAAAAATTCTACAGGTATGGTTAAACATTTTTTTTTTGGTTTGGAAGTATTTGATAAATTTGTATTATATAATACTATACTTATTATTAAGTTGTGTCAAATAATAAACAAATATATTACATTTTAATGTCTTATATCAGTAAAAACTTGGTGATACATTTTTTTTGTATACAAATTTTAATATTTGTTTTATTTGAAAAAGCTACATTTTTTTCTGATTTTGTTTTCTTTAGTATATACTATTTCTTTCGGTTAAGCTATAAATAATGTACTAATTCTGTGTTTAACAGTATTAGTATTCCTATTTCAACCAGAACTATAGAAATTCACAATATTACACACAAAATAAAAAAACCTACGATTCAAATAATTGAATATAAATAAATTATTTAACAATTATTGTTATATTTTGCTTTTCCCAAATGTATAATTATAAGTATATTTTCTATTTCCTAATTGCGTACTCAACTGGTATATTTATCTTTTATACTGTGTCTCAATAAATTAGTATATTATTTTTTTCTCATTCAGGTATGGCACTCAATTAATATACACCGGTACGATTTTATTTTTTGAAACGGTATTGGTATTTCAAAATGTTACAGGGACGGAACTCAACGAAGACAAACTATGCCTGCGGGCATGTTTCATAAAACAATTAGAAGATTTTGAATTTCGATAGTCCAATATAGATAACTGTTGAATAAGGTTATTTTCAAGTTGATCGTAGACGGTGAAACTGTAGGTAATAACTAGTAACACACACACACACACATACACATATATATGTAACAATAATATGGTATTTAAATTTTAATAAATAGTAATTTATCCTTTGTATAACATAACCAAACGATATTTCGTATGCGTGTATATTATAATTTAAATAGATTCTATATTAAATACGACTGAGACCCGTTATTATATTTAATATATATTATATATATCGATAAATAGTTAGACAGGCATTTGAACAATATCATCACCCGTTTGGACCATTAGCAATTTTCTCTCAGTTTTTACAGGCTCATGACTGGCAACAGTTCTAAACGTCTTATATACGCCTATTATTATTAAAAACCAGATAGTGATTTACTATATATAGAGAATCTCGATTAGAGATACCTATATGTATGGGAAAGTAATTCGACGAAACAGTAAGTATATTATACATGTGATTAGGGGAAAAAATCTATATATTATCGTGTGCAATATAAAATAATTGGTATTAGTGGGTTTAAATTGTTATAGTTTTACTATTAACTACCTACGAGAAACTTTAATTTAAATTTTTAATCTGTATAGCTACAAAAATTGAATATTTCATACATTTTTAAGCATATAAAATAATTTACAAAAAAATGTATGCATATGCATTTTTAATGATTTTGAACTGCTATTATAAAAACTTATGGGGAACCTTGTAATAAATTTTCAAGCTTTTTGTCCCAATAAAAATGTTTTAATCGATATTTATAGAAAAAAAAACGAAAATTTCTTTTGCCTATAAATAGCTAAAAAAGAGTCAAAATATTTTTTAAATTGCTTGGTGTTTGAAAATGATATTATCGATATTCTATGGAAATTTCAAGTATCTACAGTTTATTTGTTTTTGAATTGCAACAAAATAAGAAAACCGTTTCCTGAGAAATCTGTTTAGTTTACCAGCAGGTCCAATGATTAAACAACATCCACTGTTTAATTTCAAACGCTCATAAAAAGTAAGTTTGACTTTCCGGTAAATTTTTTTTTTTTGAAAGGTAGAAAAACTTGTGGGAAATCTTGTGTTAAATTTTCAAATCTTAGATTTCAACAGAAAAATTTTTATAAATTCTTAAATCAAAAAAAATTACAAATTTTCGTGGTATTTAAATATTTGTCGAAATTTTAACTTTAGACGCTCATAAAAATATATTGTAGATCTTCGCTCAATTTTTTTTTCACTAACAAGTTATGAAGAACTTTGTATTACATTTTAAGATTTTTTGAATAATTAAAAAAAATTTTATCGACAATTAAAAAAAAAATTAATTAACCTAAAATCTCTCATACCTATAAATAGCTCAAAATATATTGAACATTTTATGTATTTACAGTTATTTTTTTTAGTTACATTAAAAAAACAAAATCAACTTTATCAAAAGTAGGTTTTGCGTAAAAATTTCCGTTTTTCCTTAATTTATTTTGGTTTTTGTCCACATTTTTGAAAAATATTCAGAATTTTCTAAACTAACCTCTTAAAAGTACCAACTAGATTCACTTTCCCTCCGGAAAAGATACTAATGAAGAAAACCAAAATATCAATTGAAAATCAATAGAAATTATTTATCAGGAAATAGAATAATTTATTTTTAAGTTATTATTACTTCTAAACGTTTGAAAGATGATTTAAAAGTAAAACACGATTTTTTTTTATTTTTATCAGTTAGATGGATTTGTCTCTTGTGAATTATCGCAATATTTTTACCTACAACAGCTGCTACTAACCTACTAGGCTACAGTTAGTATATAGATACAACAACACTAATTAGTTTATAGCTGTTGAATTATTGTTTATTTATGTTAAACATACAAAGGTATATTTATTAAATTATCTTTTTCTTCACTCTAAAAAAAATGCTGAACAAAGCAATTATATACGCATTATACACCTACTAATTTTTTACCATATTGATTTGGTACTTTTCTAGTCAATGATATCATTTTTAAAATATTTTGATTTTTTAGTTTTTTTGCTATATAATGTACCTGTAACGTGATATTATTAAAACATTTTTTTTTTCGAAAATCTTGAAAATGTACATTTGTTGTTTACTAGTTTTTCTTACTACGTCTATTACAATCTTATTATATGTAATTAAATAAATAAGTTTAGTGTACCTATTGATTTTTGTTATTTTGTTATAATTCAGAAAATATTTATCATAAAAACTTAAATATTTCATTATACATAAACTATTATTTAATATTCTCGTATGTCTATACACGGTGATAATTTTACTAAAACTAAGCTATTAATATAAGCATTTTCAATTTTTTAATTTATATAAATTTTTTTTTGCACAATTAATTTGATCTTTTAAAATTTACAAAGGTTATATTTATAAGTTTAAAAATATCAAAAATATATAAGCACAGTCTTTTGTTGATAAGCGTAAAATAGTTGATAGACGTTTAAATTTTTTCGATTTTTATAGCTTAGTCTTTAAAATGTAATGTAGGTAGATGATTCCCTTATAGGTAGTTCTAACAGAAATTTGAAAGTATCAATAATCTAGTACAAAAATTATTATATAGATATTTTAAGCTACAGATATCATTTTGTCCACAAAAATACACTACACGAAAAAAATGATCCTATACTGTAGAAACATTCAAATTTGATGATTTTTTTAAACTAATAGAGGGTAATATTCTACGTTCGCACTGAACTTCGTTTTTTAATATTTTAATTCTAATCTTATTGACTTTAAAAGTAGTAGTATTTAAAGCTGGGATTTCGATGCATTACTTGTATTGTTTTTCAAAGCTAGCGAACTAACTAGTTCGTAGATGCTCGTTTTATAGCATATTATACGTTTCGTGTATTTTTCGAATCTAAATAAGAAGTTTATATTTTGCATTTTTTAACAATTTTCAATTTTAAAGTAATTTTTTAGAGAATTTTTTGAGTTTTGAAATTTGAAATTTTATTTGAAGATTGCTACACGATTTTTTTTTATATAAATTAAATTAACTATAAAATAGGTTCTTATATATTATCTATATCGGATAAGAGTAGTGTGAATATGAAACCCTAAATAACGAGTAACGTCCTAATGGTGGTCTAATCTGTTACACTCTATAATAGAGTTACCTCTAAAGAGGTTAAACCAATAAAATCAACATATGACGATATTTTTCGTTCAGTACCTACAAGTTTTAATACGTGTAAATTTATTTTACATTATTTTAATTATTGCTTTTAATAGTAAAGTATAATAAAAAATGCCAAAAGTAAAATGTTCGATGGCGATTCAAAATAATTGTTTTTCCAGATTAAAGAAATTCAAAATGATCAGTTCTGTCTGTAAAAGTTTTTTACAATCCTTTAAAATGTATAATATCATTAATTCCGAAATTATTAAAAATAAAAAAAAAATTAGTGCATTATTTAGCATTTTTAATGCGTAAATGCTGGGGAGAGGGGTGGTCGGAGTTGTGTCTAAGGTTTGTGTATAGGAGTGGTTATTTTATTATGTCAGTATTACTAAATATATAGTCATAAAATGTTTAAATAATTATCAAAATGTCTATAATTAACTAATGTTACGTTAGGTAATCAGATTACGGTAAAATAAATTATAATTTAACTGTTTTACTAAATGTATGCATATAGTACCTACTTGGTATTGAGGTAAATGTCTGTGATTTAGTTTTTATAAAATAATCATTATCACTTTTTGACTGAATTGTATTTTAAAAAAATGTTCGTGCACGCAATTTTATTATAAGTGGGAGCGCCGAGATTTATTAAAGCCCTTTTCATATGGACTACGACGAGGGAAATGCGCTATCGTCTGAGTGACGCGTATGGACTTAATAATGTATACTGAAACGTGGCGTATGATTGCGTCCATGTGAAATGGCCTAATGTTTCAAACACAATCAACTATTTATATTTCTAAATTAGCCAATCATGTAATCAAAATTCAGTATTCTTAAAAGTTATTAGAAGTGGAGTTGGCACTATTGAATCCAAGCTATAGATGTTTATATAGGCACGTCGCACGTATAGATTAAAATCTTGCCAATTTAAAAAAAAAACCGAAGGTGTCTAGGATAAATTAGTAGTAAATACTCATATTCTAGTAATACGACTAAAAAAACGAAATGACTCAGAACATACAAATATATACTACTTAAATTGCTTTCGTAATAAATATTAAACTTTAAATCGCTCTTCCCTATTTGGTATTAAAGCGACTAGGTTACAATTTTACGAATATTAATTAGTTCGGTTGGAAAATTACTAAGTCTATACAGGCAAGATCTAATAAATATTATTATATTTAGGAAGCTGGCGCAATGACCTCTGGAAATTTAACGGCTTAGTATGGGAATTTTTAATTTATAATGTGTATGTTATCAGACGTCCCAGTTTTCAAATAGGTGTCCTGTGAGATTGCGTGATTAAATTAAGACTATAAATCATAAATATATAAACTTTCACTATACTGTCCAGCTTTTGTCCCGATTTTGGACAAATCGTTAAATTTTTTTTGCTGTAGACCTATGTTATAAAATATTGATGTATAATATGTATTATTTTTGTTTTTAAATTACTATTAAGTATTGTAATAAAATTAAAATTTCGTTTTTTTTCATGGGTTATAAGCTAACCTAGATTTCTACAGTAAAATAAAAAAATCAAATTGATTAGCCCAGATCAGATGATTTTGATTTCGTCACTTTAGAGCAGACATACCAATAATACGCGAACGCTTTTCAAGTGACACGTATAGATTTGATACATTTTAAAAATTTTAAATACAATTAGTTTTTTTTTTATTGTCAACTGCTATATAAATATTTTTCTAATATTCCTAATTAATAATAAATATTAAATTTTAAATTTTAAAAATTATTCTTATAAAATAAATTGGCTTATGAAATATATATTTTTAAATTATTAATTTTATATAAAGTAATATAATACCACACAGGTCAGAAACAACCACACATTTTTATTTAATATTAAAAAATCTATTTTAGTATCTCTGCCTTAGGGTATACTGATGAAAATATTTTACACATACAATCTGATGAAGAACGTAATACCAAAAGGTGACTGGATGTCACGCTCTGGAGTCTAGAGAAGGGCACATTGCGGGCCTCATAACCTTGACGTAATGATGGCCGCTTCTGAGTTTCTTAAGGGATGTTGGGTGGGTAATGGCCAATAAGTGATAGGTAATTTATTATTAACTTTAGTATTTTAGTAATAACTGTGACAGGTATTTACAAACATAACAATGACCGCGTTTTTATCGGATTATTAGTGCTGTTAGGTTAGTTGAAATCTCAATATAAAAAATAATGCTGTTGGGTGTGTGAAATATTAAACTAGTCTCTGAAAAATGTCGCGTTGGCTACGTCACTGTTCTGACATATAAATGAATTAAACCTTGTACAGTTATACGTGCTTATAATAATTTTAGAAACCTGAAAATTGGAAATAAATACTGTTTGTAATTTTAATGATTTTCCTATTGAGTTTTCATATAAGTACTCTTTAATATTTATACATCAATTTAACATGATTATGTTTTTTTTACTTCTTTTTATAAAACTCTAAAAATATTAAATTATATCTTTATTTTTTTTAACGTTTATCTATAATGTTAAGACGTGATTTTTAGAAAAAATTATATTTAAAATTTTTGTACATAATTTATTATAGATACGATTTGATAATAATTTTATTTATATTTTTAATTTATGGATTTTAAGACGTAATATGGTCTATTTATTATACATAAACACACAATTTATAACATTTTTAAAATAGGGGGTTAAAAGTATCACTATGCGTATGCAAATGTTGATGATTTTTGGCGCACTATCTTTAAAACTGATTATTTTGGTAACCAGTTGGTAATCAGTCGAAGAGTGCTATTGAAGAGTATTCAAATGTTTATAATAATAATTCAAATATATATAGTAAATAATATATATCTACATGTAAATACGTAATATTATTTTATTAAATTTATTTTTAAGGTGTTGTTTCCAAGCTATTTTCCATGGCAAATTACTAACTAATAATATTGATTTTTGTTTTGTATTAATCAAACGTTACAAGTAAATGTGTACCTAATTGTTTTGCATTTAAATAAATACAATTTATTTCATAAAAATTACTCTGTTTTTGATGGAGTGTGAATAGTTGTAGTGTTAGTTTTGAAAATCAAATGTGAATGACATTTTGTCAATTCATCGCAATACAGGTACCTACTACATGTTATAGATATTAAATTTCTAACAAAAATATTTAATCTTATTGAATCACAAAAAAAAATGTTTTTATCTAAGTCATGTCAAATTTACAACGTAATACTATATTTGAGCATGAACTATAAAAGTTACAAAAAAAAGTGATATTAAATTAACATACTTCCGTATTGAAATGTGCAGGTTATTGTTTAATATTTCGGTAATTGGTAAGTTAAATGATTTTGGTTATAATGTACGTATTAGACGTATATAGACGAAGTACGCGCTTGTAATGTGCATTATTTAGTAATTAGGAAAGAAAGTAGTAGAATTGGGTAAATAAAATATCGTAACATTCATCTCTCTGCTTTCAAATCGCAAATCTGTTATGACGAAAATTTGTTTTTAATTTTTTTCAGTCACCATCATGAGTGTAATAATAAGATTGCAAAATCTACCTTGGGCGGCAAACGCCGCGGATATCAGACAGTATTTTCAAGGGTTGTCGATACCCGAAGGTGGAGTTCATATCGTCGGCGGTGAAAAAGGCGACGTTTTCATCTCTTTCAGGTAAACATGCAATAGTGTCAAATACTAAGCAGTGATGTGAATCATTATTTGCGGCGCGTGAGACTCGTCTCAGCTTTAGCCTTTATTGTGTTGTATTCTTATTTTTATTTTGACATTTTTTTCAGTACCGACGAAGACGCCAGACAGGCTATGCTTTCAGACGGTGGATGTATCAAAGACGTACAGATCAGACTGCTGTTGAGCTCGCGTAATGAGATGCAAAAAGTCATCGATTCCGCGCGACAACAAACCATGTATAATGCTTATATGCAGCAAAATTTAATGCAGCAGCCACAGATGCCCATAGTCAGCTCGTTGCCACCGTTGACTGCTAAGGTATTTAATAATAGTATATATTTGGATATCAATGAAGATAACAACTATCTTGCTGTATGACAATAAATTAACATTCCCTTTCAAAAGCAGCTAATATGAATTTTTTTTTATCGCATAGGTCTTACCACAGCCACAACAACAAGTGAGGCCCGACCGACTTGGTGCACAAATGTTACGCAGACCACCCTTAATGAACACCATGCCGGCACTTATGCCCCAAGACAAACAGCAACAAATGCAGCAACAGCTTTTGTCTCCGAAATCATTGGAGAACAGAGACGACAAGAATCACAAACGTGGTGATCGGTCTCGATCGAAATCCCGGGAGCGGCGGTCAAAGTCATCTCGCAGTGGTGGCAGTAGACGGGAAAGGTCGAGGTCTAGAGACCGGCGTCGTCGAGACCGGAGCCGAGGGAGAGACAGGTCTAGGGATAGGTATCGAAGTGGAGACGGCAGAAACTCGTCGAGTCGAGGAAGCGGAGGCAAATCGCAAAGATCAAGGTCGCCGGTCGCCAACAAAATGGCAGACGGCACACCGGGCAAGTCGGTTGGTGATCAACAGATTCAAATCAATCCTTGGGCTTGTCAATATGATAACATGCAGCAACAGCAGGTGGCGATGGCAGTGGTAGAAAACCATCAGTCAGCCACTATGATTAACAACGTCATACCTGGCGGATTCACGCAATTCAGAACGCCCCCTCAGCCACCCATCATTCCCGTCATACTTCCTCCGAATTCCTTTCATCATCAACAACAGCAACAACAACATCAACAGCAGCAGCAGCAACAACATCAACAACAACAACAACAACAACAACAACAACCGCCGCCGTTGATGAACAATTGGGGTATGAGTGGCGGAAACCGATCACATCAGCAGCAGCCGTATGTTCCTGATAACGATTTCCGTGCAGGGACATATGGCGGTGCTGGTGGTGGTGGGAGCGATGATGAAGACGATCGACAAACTGAGTTCGATAATAATTTCCACGGACGATTCAACGAAAATGTCGCCCCAAATATGAGAAGAGGGCTGCCTGGACAAGATTTCCGCGAGCAACGAGGGTTTGGGCCAAACCGGGGAGGTCCTAGATTTCACAAACCGCAACAAGCCGTGCCGCCTGTTATGGGGCAACACAACCGTGGTGGCGGGGGAGGTCAGCGGCCATTTGACGAGTTTGGTAACTGCAGCGGTGGACCCAGATTTAACCATCATCAGCAGCAACAGCCACCAAGGTATGGCGGCCACAATATCCCCGACGGTGGAGGTAGAGGTAGACCATCCAGATTCAACCCCATCAACGAAAACAGCAAGCCTTCCAGGTTCAATCAAGTACCACAGCAACAGCCGCACCGGGAAAACGACGACGGGCCGGCCGAATCAGACGAGTCTTGCAAGAAGATACAGCCTCGGTATAACGACCGGTACAGATACGACGTTCGAAACGCACAGGCCCCTCAATCCGAAGGCCTGTGTGTGGAAGTAAACAACATGTCCAATTCGTTTTCGTACGGCGACATTCGCAAACTGTTTGAAGGCATACACATCGATGGATCGGCGATTAAGATCCAAAAACACCGTCAGGGCGTGGCGTTCGTCCGGTTTGACAACAACGTCAACAAGAATTTGGCCTTGAAGTTCAACGGGGCCATGTACAAGGGCAACCACGTGTTGGTCAAACACTTGGACGACCAGGCGTATGAGCGGGACAACACGGATGATCGGCCGTATCCAACACCGGCCATTGTTGCCCCGAACATCGTTGATCACGTGGACTTGGTGGACGATGACGACGACGACGAAGTCGTTGCAAGTGACCAGCCAGCGGCGTCGTCCGATAAAAATAAACCAAACAAACCCAAAACCGAGGACGAAGGAAGCGACAACGACGACAACGGTGTGGTAGTGTGCGAGAAAAGCACGAACAAGGACGCAGTATCGGCCGAAGACGGCGGCGACGAACAACAGAAGGATTCGCCGACCAAATATCTAAAACTCAAACAGCTTCCGATCACGGTGACCGAGGAAGACGTTATTAACGAGTTCGACGGAGGCACCGACGTGCGCCGCGTGACTTTCTATCCGGACGGTGAATTCATGGGCGCAGCGCTGGAGTTCACCAGCACAGAAGCGGCCGAATCGGCGCTCAAGCGGTACGACTGCGTCTTGTTGGGCTCGACGCCGGTACCCGTGCTGCGGTGCTCCAGTAAAGAGTATGCGCAGATCAAGCAAAAATCCGCCGGCAGTAGCAAACGCTTTTCAAACGACAACAGCGGCCGTCACCACCACCACGGCCACCATCATCACCACCACGGTAATAGCAATCACTACCAACAGACACATCCGCCGGCAGCGGCGTCGTCTTTATCGGGGCCGCTACCGACTCTGAACGTGTTGGGGTCTGCGCCTGGCATCCGCTCCAACTGCCTGTATGTGTACGGCCTGCCGACGACTGTTACCAACACGGATATCACTCAGTTCTTCGCCGGCATGCCTGCGCTGCCAGACAAGATACACATCATGCTCAGCAAGTTCGGCCGTCCAACCGGCGAGTCATATTGCGAGTTCGCAAACGCGCAACAGGCGATGGCCGCCATCGCCAAAAACCACTGCTTCATGGGGCCGAACCTCGTGTGCGTCGAGCCCATCAGCCGGTCGCTCATGATCCAGGCCATCACCAAACCGATGCAGCTGCAGCAGCAGCAGCAGCAGTGCAACAACCATCACCAGGAAATGTCTTGGGGCGGTGGAGGAGGACCGCCGTCCAGGCATCAGCACCACCAAAGACTTCAGCCGTACGGCGGGCCATACGGCGGCGGCGGCGGTGGCGGTCGGCCGCAACAGCAACAGTTCAACATGAACAACGGCGGAGGCCGCGGCGGTGGCGGTTACACGCCCAGGATGCGCGGACCCGGGCTGATATCCGGTCCCGACGGGTTCGGACAGCCAGGGTGCGTGGTGGCCCTGGACAACGTGCCTTACCGGGCCGACGTCCAGCAGATCGTGGATTTCTTCGAAGGTTTCGACCTGAACAGCCAGAACGTGATCCGGCGGTTCAATGATTTCGGCAAGCCGACCGGCGAGGCACGCGTCAACCTCAGGAACCCGCAGGAGGCAGATCGGGCCGTCTGCATGCTGCAGAACAAGTGCATTTCCAACAGGCCGGTGCGACTGACGCTCCTGTAAAATATGTCGGAAGAAACCACCGTCGGCTGGTTAATGTTGTCGCGCATTATAATGGCGTGTCGTCGTCTGTGTAACAATAATATGTGCGCGCAACGATGTGGTAGAACATATTTTCATTCTGTTCGCGACAACCGTTTTCCTGAAACTATTGCTAATATATTTTTTGTATTAAAGTCAAAATAAGAATTTTACTATTGGGTCGATTTTCTTTTTATTTCGATTGTTCTTTTTATATGGAATTTCGTCTTTAACATAACATTATAACGATTTATAATTTAATTTAAATGATGTATAATTTGTATCTATTTATATTTTATATATTAAAAATTATTACCCATGCATGTTTATATAAATACAGTGAAATAAATCAATGTACCAATAATTAAAATGTATTTTTATTCCGACTACCTTTAGTCAATAAACTATAATTATAAGTAGCAATTTATAATGAATATTGTATTATTTTAATACATATAGGATCATATTAATCATATACGATTTGTATCTGTTTTCATGCTTTAGGGCAATAAAAGTGTTCCGATATTCTTTATCAGCATTTTTTTTAATAGAAAAGAGAATCAAGTTGGTACTTTGGGGAGTCAAAAGTACAAAATGCCCAAATAGTTTTTTAAGTGCTGGGAAAAACAAAAAAAATTTGGGAAAAACTGGAATTTTTTCGCAAAGTAAATTTTTAACAAAATTGATTTTAATTTTTAGTGGACCAAAATAACCGTAGATTAATGAAATTTTAAAAACCTAACCAAATGTTTACATAAGTATTTTTTATACACCATACAACTTTCAATATATTTTGACTTTCCTTGAGTTATTTATAAGCATAATAAATTTTTGGGTTTTTTCATTATTAATGATAAAAAAATTTTCAATCGGTCAAAAATATTGAAAATTGAAGACAAGATTATTCATAACTTGTTATAAGTGAAAATTAAAAAATAAGTTGAACGTAAGTTTTCAATAGGTTTTTATAAGCCTTTAAAGTTGAAATTTAAAAAAAATACGTAAAAATTACGAAAATTTTCAGTTTTTTTTAATTAGAAAATTCATAAAAAATGTTCTATTTAAATCTAAGATTTTAAAATTCAACACGACGATCTCTATTAGTTTTTCTAACTTTCTAAAAAAAAATTTGCTGGAAAGTCTAACTAATTTTTTATGAGTGTTTGAAAATAGACATGATATTCACCCGTTTTCTCTGGAGACGATTTTCTTATTTTGAAGTAATTCAAAAAGGAATAATTGAAGATTTTTGAAATTTCACAAAATGTTTAGATTATCATTTTCTATACAGCAAAATAATTTTAAAATATTTTGATAATTTTTTTGAGCTAATTTAGGACTAAGAAATTTTTGATTTTTTCAAAATTTTTTTCTTTAAATATAGATAAAAAAAAATTTGTTAGGTAAAGTTTCTTGAAAATTTAATACAAGTTTTTTCGAAAGTATTTAATAGTGTAACCAAAAAATCATATAAATATATTTACATGGTTGATTTTTATAGACATTTTAAGTTTAAATTTGAACAAAATAAGATATTAATTAAAGAATAACAATGTTAGTTATTTTGTTATAAATTAAAAAAAATTTTGTGGGTGCTTGAAACTTTTGAAATATATTATGATTTTTTATACACTCAATGACATTTTCAAATGCAATATTTTCTGCAAAAATTAATTCAACCTACTGCAGTATTATTAATATTAAAATTAATTATTTTAATAGTAATAATATCTTAAAATACACTTAGTTATGTAGGCTGACAGACTATCTTCGTTCAGAATCTTTTTTCGTATACAATGATTTATATCATTAAATCCAAATTTAATACACCCATGAAAGTGATCCACTCGACACATACTATACAGCATAGCGGTACCCACTTGTTGACCTTTTTTCATATTATTTTTGGTGTTTTATAACAGAAGTCAGAGGATGTTAGAGCACCAGATACTAGTGTAGCAGTGTTGATCATTAATTATTATATTGTGATCATCCCACTGTTCTGTCTAGAAATTTGCCATTGTATTCCACTAGAGGTAACTAACACATAATAAATTTTGTTAACCGGTTGGCCGCTCAAATGCTCAATCACTATAGTTTGTAGTTGTAGGTATCCACATAATGCAATGTACATGTCGATGTAGCTGCATAGTTTAAAAAATCTTATGAACACGTATATTGAGTATACTAGTTATAGTCTTACTATAGAAATTTATGTATAGTATGAACGGTACTCCTAATCTTATAATGATCAAGTGCCCATAGAGCAGACGTTAATCACAACCTTCCTAACATTTTACTTCTACCCATCAAATATTTTTCGAGGTATTTAAAATCATGATTTAATATTTCAGTTTTATAAAAATTAATTGTTTTTATATTTCCATTATACATTAGATTCTGGTGGTTATTAAATTCATATAATTACTAACGTACATCAACTTTTGAGTTTCTTATTTTATTTTTTTCCTATAGAATAAGTACAATACAATGTACCATATACATAATTATCGTGTTTTAATGTGGTCCTCGGAGAAAAGTTAAAAAAAATTGGTAAGCAGTAGTAAAATGGTTGCTGACCCTATCCTAGAACATAGAATAAGCTGTAAATTTTATACAACTTGATATGAATGAAACTAATATATAATTAATAATTAATTATTTATGAATTTTGATTGTATTTTTGATAGACTACTAAATTTCTTTTTTAACACATTAACTTTAAGTTGATAATGTTATTTCTAAAAAAAATAAATGGTGCTGACTTTCTTGGAATTTTGGCATTTTGTCTTTTACTACATAATTATTGACATAAATAATTGAAATTTACTATTCATTTATTCATAACATGATGTATATATACATAATTGTAATATTTATAATTTATTAAGTACAATATTTGTATAAATAACATTAATTAAAAATACCAAATCACCAATGACGATGTTGACTTAGTTTTAATTTTTTTAATAAGATTACTTAAATTTTACATTTATTTATAAATATGGTTATAAAAACGATAAGTTTAAAAAAAAAAAATAAACTTGACTCAACTTGAATCTTAAAATCGTGATAAAAAAAACTATGATGAGTTTTTTTTAAAAAATTTGGCAGAAGTACACTTGATACGTGCATAAAAGCTTAATAATATATAAACAAAAGTTATAAATCAAAATTGTATCATGACGATACATCTTCAATTCCTAAAGATTGTTTTAATAATTGAGCCATTGTTTTCTTATCAGGCTCTTCATCATCTGGAAAGCAAAGCATAAAAATTGTTCTTGTATAAATGAAATACAAATACAATTATTAAATAAGTCATACCATTTCCACCTCCTGTTACTTGTTGTTCAAGATTTAATTTATCTTGTGCTACCTTGAACATGGATTCTTCTATGGAATCTTTGCTAATAAATTTGATCACTTTAACAGGTCTGAAAAAGATAAATATAATAGATTCAGTGATGCATTTAACATTAACATATTGGATAAGTAGACTAAAGCCTAATACTAGCAGATATTTTTTTTAGATTGAAACCGATAAAAATAATATTGTATAATTTAACTGTATATAAATAAATATATTACAATAATACATTTTTCATACAGGGTGTAACAGAAAGACTTGAAAAATTAAAAATTACAAATTGATACTAGTTAAAAGTATGAAAAAATTATGAAAATTATACAGATAATAAATAATTTAAGAGTTACATAAGTCTGAAAATTTCCAAAACGGATATTTTGAAAAAATCATAAAATTTAAAATTAATTTAGTTCAAAAAATTATGATAAATAAACTACTTGACTTTAATAAACGTTTCATCAAAATTGTAATAAAAATTAGAAAATTAAATAATTAGATTTGCAAATTGACTATTTTGAGTTTTTCCAAAAAAAAATTTTAATACAATTTAATTTCAGTATTAAAAATAAATAATAATTAATTTTATACTATATTTTTAGCACAAACCTCTATAGATTATAAAAAGAAAAAATAATATTGATGAGAACAAGTTATTTATCTTGTCAAGTCATTCTGTTACACCTTGTATATTTTAATATTATAAATTATTATAGTAAATAATATTGTAGAATTATTTAAATTGTATTGTTATTGTGCTTCGCTCTATTAATTATATTAATTATTAAATGCTTTTGTGTATGTTAAGCGTCTGCCAACTATCATAATTATTATTTTTACTAAAAAATCAGATATTTATTAATGAGTATGTTTATAAAAGCGAGGAAAACATATGTAAACAGATAAGGCTAGATTACTTTCGAAGTTCAAGAAAAGTGTTTTGTGCTCTTTGTTTTAATTATTTAATAATTTATAATGCATAGTAATTACAATATACTAGCATTAATCAGTAATGATGAATGAAAAATTGCAATTACATATTTTAATTAATACAAAAGTTCATTAAATCTCAACAACTGTTAAGTTACTTGTAGTACATTAAAATAATCTAAAAATGAATATAGAAGACTGCAGGGTCAACCATATCCATACGATTAACACCGACAGCATGTCTGAACAATAAACTAGGTTACAAGTAAGAATAAAAAAATTAATATTGTCTTAAAGCTGTTTAGTTTTTTTTTTTGTAATTTACAGCATTGATGTTATATATTCTGATTTAATTCATAGTTAGGATATTTTAATAACTCACATCAATTTTAAATCAAAAACTATTAAACTAATCAGAACTATATGATGGTCTTCAAGAGATGATACTTGAATAAAAGTCTTGGTGATAAATATAAAAATTACTGTCAGAAATAAAAAAGGAAGTGACTAAATCACTAGAAATCAGAAACTCAGAGTCAGGTGAATTGCATTAATGGTTTAAATATTTTAAAATTAATTTTATGGATATTTTTATTAAGCAGACTAAATGTTGTTAACAAACACTGCAAAATATTAAAATTTGTGTAGTGTTTATTTTGGAGTTGTATGACTCATTAATTATATTAGTAATTAAGCAACAAGATGAATTTGATAAATTTAAAGACAAAGCACTAAATATGTCAGTATTATAAGTTTGAAAATATAAAACTCGGTTATTAAAGTAAAAAAAAAATCAAACACAGCAGAAATATAATTAATTAAATTTTAGGACAAACATCAGACAAACAATAATATAAAACATTTGAGAATCTTTATTCTGAAGACAGCAGTAAAATAAAATATTCAAAGGATGACACTTAATATGCCAAACACAAAATTTGTTTAAAAACTCACTTAGTTTGTCCAACTCTGTGGCACCGGTCTTCTGCTTGTTTATCATTATACGGATTGTAATCAATATCATGTATGATTACAGTATCGGCAGCTGTCAAGTTAATTCCTAGTCCACCAGCTTTAGTTGACAACAAAAAGGCAAATAAGCTTTCATCCATGTTATACAAGTCAATCATCAGCTGTCTATTTGTCAAACATATGTGCATTAACATTAATTATTAATGTATATCATATTTGTGTATTATTAAATAGTGATTCGTATTACCTTTCTTGGACTTGGGTAGAACCATCCAGTCTTAGGTAAGAATGGCCACAATGTGACATGTATATTTCTAATAAATCTAAAATTTGTAGGAACTGACTGAATATAAGCACACGGTGGCCCCTATCTTTGAGATCGGGCAAAATTTCATTTAATATTTTGAATTTGCCTGAATCCAAAAACATTTGAATTGGAAGGTCATATCCTAATTTTTCTAGACACTATAAGAAAAAGTAAGGAATAATTTTTTAACAAAGATTAATCATAAAAATGAAATACCTTATAATCAGTACACAATTTGTGCAAATCAAAGTCAGACATGAATGATAAATCCTCTGCAATGTACTGTTCATTTTTTTGTTTGTATGTCGGTTCTAGAGCTAACAATTTCGCCATTTTATACAATTTGTCATCCTGAAATTATAAATAAAATCGACCTTTTATAAATAGCAAAATATATATTATTAAACAACTAACAACTTACCACAAAATGATATCTCAATAAAAGTGGATGATTAGTCAACTTTCTCAGCATCATTAACCACATCATATGACTGTTGTCTGTTACCTCTTTGACTTTAGCTGCTTCTTTAATCTCATTTACTAACGTGTTGTAACGAGTCTTTTGGTGTTCAGTCATGATAACATTGTTGATAACCAACGTTTTTACAGGCAGAGATTTCAATACATCTGCTTTTAGACGTCTCAACATGAATGGCTCGATGATTCGTTTTGCTTGTTCAATGCGATGCATTTCATATTTGGAACCAGTACCTTTCTACAATAGATTTTTATAAAATATATAAATTTATGTCAAGACATTAAACTTAAACTATTTCTATTGTAATATTGTAATTACTTACTGTTCCTTTAGAAAATAAAAATTTTATGTTATCCACTTTGCCTCGGAATAATGTTGGCATAAGAAATATTAACAGTGACATTAACTCTAACAAATTATTTTGCAGTGGTGTACCCGTTAATAATATTTTATAGTTGCCCTACAACAAAATTAATAGATTTTAAGATACATATATTTAAAAAAAAAAAAACATTAAAATAATATCTTACATTAAAATTAGAAAAAACTTCAAAAGTCTGTGACGTCATATTTTTTAACTTATGTGCTTCATCGTATACAATATAATGGAATTCCTTTGTTTTAAATAATTTTTTTTCCTCTGGTGAATTGGCAGCACAACTATAACTGTAAATACAGAGTAATATCACAATCAATATGCATTAATATTAAAAACATAATAATTATTAAACATACGTAGTCAATATCACATCAATATCACCAAATCCTGTTCTAATCCATTTTGTTCGCAAATACCTTCTTTCATCCATTGATCCATGGTATTTTTCAACTATCATAGTTGGACACCACCTCTTAAATTCTTGGTACCAGTTGTCTAAAAATAAAAAATAATGTTATAATTATATGAAACACCTACTAATGTGCTAACAAAGTACCTAAAGTTGAAGCAGGCACAACAATCAACTGGGGTATATCCGGATGTGTGCGGCCAGTCTCTTTGAGATGGGCTAAGAATGCAATTACTTGCACAGTCTTGCCCAAGCCCATTTCATCAGCTAACATCATATTGAGCTTTTGTGTATTCATTAACATGAGCCAGTTAAGTCCTATCATCTGGTATCCCGCAAGCTGTAATCTATCCTTTATGTTAGTCTAACAAAATTACTATAAAAAAAAGAAATATTATCATACTCCTTATTTAAACTGTGCGGTTGCGATTTTATAAGCATGTTAGTGGTAGTAATAGAATTTCCATTTTTCAATGCTAATATCTCACATTTCTTCATTAACTGCGTGACAATTTCTTGGCAAGAGACCATGTGCATCACATTTTGTAAAGTCTGCTCACCAATTAAGCGAGAGTTTTTTGCTTTACATGTCTATTTTAAAAAATTATTTTTTATTATAGTTCATTTACAACAATGTGCAAATTTCCATAATTTCAACTTACAGCATCATACCAAGTTGAAAATGGTCTAAGAGCTACAATAGCATCAAATTTTTTAGTGGTCATTCCTTTCACTACTCTAAGTTCTAGTTCATTGGAAGTATTTAACAACACCAAAGCTTTTTGCCGCATTTCTGAAGAACTATCTTTTACAAAATTCTTTTCACTAAAAACAATAATAATAATAATTATAGTTCAATAAATGTAAACATATGCACTTTAAAATGAACATACTCAGTATATTCATCATCAATTTCAGCATCAGAATCACTGTCACCATCAGAAGTTTTTATACGTTTTCTTTCTAAAAATATATAAGCAGAAATATATTACTGATTCAAAAGAATACATCAGCAAATAGCATATCATAATATGAATGTCGTAAGAACAAAGAAGTAAATTAGAGTGTTAAACTAAATTAACGCCCAAAGTTTTTGTCACAATGCACTTATTATTATTATTATTGGTGTGCACTTAAGATGTGTATATATTGTACAGTATGTTACCAAACAAAGCACGATAAATCACTATGTTCATATTTTCATAATATAATTTAATTTGTCTTTTGCTAAAACCATTTAGTACAAACTATGACAGTAAAAGCTGATTGATCCACAACAGAGAACTATTATAATTATTTACTTATTATTTATTTAGATTAAAAACCAAATTATACATTAATATAAATTTATTTTGTTTGAAAATTATAATTTATAAGTAAACATAATTAGAACAAATAGCTGATATTTTTTAAAATTATTTATTGTGACACCTATTGAAATATACTATTACTTAGTATATTTAATTAAAAAATTTATATTTTTTTGGTTGTTCATTATAGCTTGCAATCACATCTCAAAAATTCTTGCCCATCTAACAACAAAAGTTTAGAAACAGCTCAATGTACTTTAATTTTCTCAGCATCAAATATACTATTTAGTGGCAGGTGTCATAATTTTACACTTTATGTAAATAATAAAACAAATTTTATTAATAATTTATATAAATATCTAATTTCTATTTATTTATTTTATTCATAACTTTAGATTTTAATTTTTAAGTAAGCCAATCTTATTAATTTTATGTGAAGGATTTATCAGTTTTTATTAGTATGTTTAATAATTCCTAGCTTAGCTAGTAAAACCTATCTTTATTTGATGATTGTGCTTTGTTGCTAACATAAATTATATACTTTATCCTTGTTGGTCATAGTATAACAAAAAAAAAAAAAGGAAACATGAAAAAATTAAACTCATGTTTAATATGAAAACGTATTAATGATTAAAAATTGCTAACAAAATACTGCATGTAACCTTCCCTACTAACAAAAAAAAAACAAATTATCATTTCATTTTATATTCAAGTTTAAGGTATATCAAAGCATTGAATTAAAGTGTTATACTTAAATTTACTTTTTGTTTGTGGTTGTAAACGTTTTCTAGAAGGCATCGCAACAGGTGGTGGTGGAGTAGCCTTTAATTGATCATTAATATGTCCAACTTTTGTTATTTTTAAGAACATTCCATTACTTGTGCTTTGACCTGAATTATTAAAAGACTTGATTGAACCATTGACATTGTTTAGTACATCATTACTACTGTCATCACTAGATATATGATGACCTCCTACAGTGTCTTCATATTCAAGCTAAATTCAAAAATCAATATTTTACAATGATTAACTTATAAAAGATCATAGTAATTTTAAATTACTTCTTCAATGAGATGAGATCCGTCTTCATTGAAGAGTTCTTGTACGTTGTCATTATCTTCTTCATCTGATGACAAAATAATTGGTTGATGTTTTTTCTGTCTAAAGAATACTAAAACATAGAATATAAAATATAAATTTAAACTAAACTATGAAAATATAAAAATAAAAAAACTACCTAATTATAATTACTTAAATTAGAACAATACTGAACATTTTCGTTGTCTATTTTTACAATGTCCGTTCTTATTTGATATGTGAAATAATTAAATTGAATAAAAATTGATTCAAATTGTCCAAAAAAGAACAGCAGTTAAAAAAAAAAATTTTTTAATAATTAATATATAATTGTAAACAAATAATAACCTGGACTCTTGTCAACCATCAGTGATGATCCAGATGCAGCAGACTCATGACTGAAGCTAGGCTTCTTGGTGAACCTGAACGAACGCAAGTCACCGAAAGCATTTGGACTGGGGCTGTCACTATCCCTGTCAATTGGGGTGCCCATCTGAAAAACGTACAAATTATCTAGTCCGTCGTTAAAATATTGTTAACGTCGGAAAATCGGCAAGTACGATCGCAAGCGCGTTTTAACATTCTCGACGGCAGGAAATCGTCCAATAAATTATGGCCAACTAACCTTTGTGTTCGGTGGCGAGCGTTAACAATCACTGACGACGACTACTGATTGCCGGACGCCAAGATCTAGCAAGTAACAGTTGTATTCAGGCGGGCAGTTCGAAATTCAAACTTCGATTTGATAGTAGTGTCGTTAAGCAAATCACACGCAAACGGTCACACATGCACAGATACACAACTACACAAGAACAACGGGAAAAAATGAAATAGAAACTGAAGTGAACAAGAAAAAAAACACAAAAAATTGATATTACTTATCAGACAACCCTTGGAGGAATAAATGACATGTTCGTTGTTATCGTCGCAGTCAACAGCTGCTGCTCAACTATTAATGGTACCGTTGTCGCCGAAAACGTTTTATCATTATTACTCAAATTGTTGAATCGTTGAATGGCAATCGCGATTAAAATTTAAAGATAATAGTATTTTACAATATTATTAAGAGCCAAAGGGGCTACAGTTGACGAAAAAAAAATGGCTTAGTATGCTAGTATATATGGGTCTAAGGTCAACCGATTGAATCAATGTTGAAGCTATATTGAGATGGACTATCGTCAATGGTCGTGAGCTTTACAAGATCTCTTTTTACCAAGGTATTCGATATTGCAAACATAATATTGAAAGAAAACATTTAAATATAGCCGAGGGAATATCAGACGTGCCATAGTCTGCAAGCAGTCAGTGACGTTGCGAGGAAGTAATCTTGGGGCCAATACCTTCGAGTAATTAATGATTTTCTGGGGGGCTGAGTAGCTGCAGAGAAACTGGGTGGATATTAATAAATATTGACTAGTATTTACCTGGTTTGGGTTGGTGGGTGGGATATTAGACTTACCTTTGAACAATATTAAATTGTCCATCGAACCTAATTATCATGATTTTAAACACTGTTTTAAAGCCGGGACGGTGTTTACCAGTATAATAATAAAAAAACTAAAAACAGTCTGTTCTAATTAATGATTTTTTGGGTTTAAGAAACGGATTAGATTTAGATTTAGTTCCTAACTTTTACTTATACCTTTTAAATTATTTTTTTGTTTTTTAAAATTAATATGCCTATAGGCGACCATGCTTCCTTCCATTTTTTTTTTCATTAACTTGTGTAATTTTTTTTATGCATAAAACGCATTTGCCTGCATGCGTCTGTGCTTTTCTTTCATTCTTTAAACCTAATATAAATTTATATTCTTTTTAATTCATTAAAAAACTATGCAATTGTGATTTCTATAAATGACCAATACCTAGTAAAAATGTATTATTTTGTTTAATTTTTTGTTATTAGAAATCTTGAAATTAAACTGCAGTCTTATTCTCTTTTCTATACTTATAAAATTGTTTTTGAATTTTTTTCAACTTCTTAAAATGAATATGCCTGCGGGCGCCCATATCACCTTCCATTTTATTAACTTGTGTAAGTTTTTTTTTATTTAAAATGCATTTGCTCTATTTTTTTGTTATTAATTTTTTTTTAATTGTTTATTAATTTTAAAATCCAGATCAGAAATCTTAATATTTATAATAAAAAATTAATTTTTTTACGAATTTTATAAGTTAATTTATCACTTAAATCTGCAAATTATCACTTGTGTAATTTTGTGTCGTTAATTTGAGTTTAAGTAAAATATTTAATAGAACTTAAAAGAAATACTAAAAGAACTATTTTATAATGAAAAATACATACATTTATTTAAAAATATGATATTTTATTTTTTTGTAATTTTCCTTTTTAGATAAAGTGTGAAAATATTGTTATTATTATCTAAATAAAAAAAATATACTTAAACGTATAAGATGTATAAAAGATATCTCTTTTACTTATATAAAAATTGTGTTAAGGTCTCTGTTAGATATAAAAAGTAATTTGCCTCTGGCGTGGTTGAAATACTACTTGTAAGTAGATATTAATAATGCACTAGTGTATACCTACATATTATTTTCGCAGTAATTGTCTATTTGAATCCACATGACCGACAGGGACGGCCCCGTATATGGTTCCCTAAAAATTGTTATTTATTACATTTATATTTTATACTGATAGTTGTATCGACAATTATCTTTATTTTATTTTATTTTATGGTACAACTTCTCTAGAGTAATAATTGACAATAAGTATGCAAGTTGAGATATAGATTATAGAACTGATACGGGTCATAAAATAGAGTATTGAGCACTAAAAATAACAAAAATGTTATCAAAATTATATCCATCTAATAAAGGTATTACAACTGTCTGAAGTTTTAACAATTAGTATACAGATATAGATAAATTTAATGTAAAAGTAAACATTTTAATTTTATAATTCGTATATTTAATTAATTCGTTTATTAAATTTCAAACCCGTTTTGTAACCACGATTTAAGATAGTATCCTTAATCATGATTTGGATCAGCGTTGTAATCAAGAAGGGATCCTATTGTGGGAGGGCAATGAGAACAGTTGACCCACCCATGATATTAGATTTTAAGCGAATTCATAAATGTATTAGTTTTGGATTTACTTAGAGTGTTTTTTATTTTGTGTCCGACGTTAAAATGCTCAAATTTTTAACTTTAAGGGGTGTTTGGGTATCAAATTTGATCTAATTGGATGTCTGAGAAGTCATTGGTAAAATATTATTTTTTAAGATAATCTGAAAAAAATGAAAACGCCCGTCTTAAGCAGTTGTTATATTATTTTGATCGGAATTTAAAAATCAAATATAAAAAAAGATAAATCTTTTATTATAGCGCTGTCTAGTAACAAAAAGTAGTGAAGGTGACGCATAAGTGTTGGGATAAAACTACGCGGATAGATGACTCTTCCATTATCGACGGGAACCGTCAACCAATTTAACTAATTTTAATATAAATATGTGTTAAATTTGAATTCAATGATATAATATTATTATATACGAAACACGATTCTGAGCGAAGAATTATTAGTCTATATTACTAAGTATACCATACTGTATGGTATTATTACCATTTAAGTATTTTATTTTACATTATACACAGAAATCTACAGTTGGTTCTACACGCATTCGCATCAATGTTATCTATAGTTGTGTGTTGATATTAACCTGGGCGGAGCTTGGTATTTATTAATTCGATAGTTAAAATAATTACTACTTGTTATATTACGGTGAGACTCATGATGGTGAGTGGTTAATATAACATCAGTTGATTTTAAGATAACCATAGTAGTGTTTATATCCTAACAAATAAAATTATGTATATATGATATTTACTATATTATTCAATACAACTTACAGCAGTTTTAAATCAACTAGTGGTATTCTTAAAACTACTTAATATAATGTTAAAAAAAAAACAAAAAAGTAAAAAAATGCTCTTGTTTCCACAAGTTTATTCGACCGGTAGAAAAAATTGAACTCAGGACCTACGATACTCTATCTAACGCCTACACCCAATTGACTTTTATCAATTTCATTGAATAATTGTTATTTAAATGGGTACCTATATAACTGTTGGCGGTAATCATTAAATTATCATTAATTATTGCGGTGTTAGTGAGTTGCGGTCCGATCCCTAAATTAAGTACGAATTGCGACCCGTGTTTATGAAAAAAAAACGTACGAGTTGCGGCCACATTTTATTTATCACTTCATATCAGCCTATCAGCGTTACCCAGGAGACACCACGAGGAGGTTGGCTAAATCGTCTCCCAAAAATTTATTTTTATTATTTTTTATTATTATTTATTATGTTTTTTACTAATGAATAGGTTAAATTTTTTTTTTGAGATTATTGGTTGGGCAAAAACTGAAAATTTAATTATTTAACGAAATCAAATTACTCTATTTCCTTTTGTACTAGCTTTGTCATCCGTTATTTTATAAAATGCTTTTTTTTCACATATTTTCTTCATTTTTATTCCATTGATTCTACATTTTATATACGTCTCAGATTGAACTTCTAGTAACACATTAATAAAATTATAGATGTTAGCACGGCTAGAGTAGAACGACAAATTTAATTTTGAATGAAAACTTTCACAGCTGTTAGTGGTACGGTTGCAGCTAGTAGAAAATTGTGTTCAAATATTTAGGGGAAACATAGCATGCGGGGATATATAGTTTTCAAAAACATAGTCGGTGAATTTTACAATCCAATCATCTTTAGTGGGCAATATTGTTAAAAAGTCATCAGTGAAACAGTCAATGACATTATCAGAATCCAAAAATAGTAATCTAAAAAAAAATTTTAATTAATAACTTTTATTTGTATTGAGTGTTATAAATTTTAGTAAGTCCTAAACTTTGAATTTTTCTCCACCAACTTTGCCCTAAGTGAAATCCGACATCCTCTTATTTATGCATTAGGCAAGACTTCCGCTACAGCACTGTGGATGGCTGGTTCAAAATCTATAAAAACTTCAGTAGGAGAGACCAATGGACATAGAATTGGCGAATTACATGTTGAAATGCACATTTGTATGTGGTATTACACTTGTCAGGTAGTAAAAATATACTAGTGGTAAATATACATAATTTTTTAGGCCATAAATGGTAAAAAGTCGAGAAAAGTGTTTAAGACAGCTTTTAAAAGTTTCATCTACGTACAATTTATTTACATCACACAGCATTTTAATATTTTATGTCGTAGAAAAACCAATTATAGAATTTCTTTTATCGTTGATAAACAAAAATTACTCACCTATGTTTATTTTAATATCCATAGACTCCAAAACAGAATGTAATTCTTTAATTCAACTTTGCAAAGGGGGTGTACAAATAAACTGGCACGATAAATATTGTTTAGAATTAATTATAAGTCATTCGTTGTCAAAGTCGATACATCGCTTTTCTTTAATTCTGAACGAATAAGTTTCAAAAGCTTGCAAGAAATGTCTTCTTAGGCTTTTTTTCCGAGAATTACTTAATATTTGCCTATTTAGGACTTTTCGTCATTTTTATTGTGATTATGATCAGTATTAGTCTCAACTATTACATTTAAAGAAGATAATTTTAAAAAGGACGTATAACTTTTGACACTGCAATGCCACCATTGTACATCGTTTTTTAGTGTTTTGTGAAAACGAAATTTGTAGCCTTCGTAGAGAATAATTAGCTTCGATTTTTCACTATTTATAAACTCCATAACGAACTTATAAAATATACTGTATAATACACTCAAACAGAATTTATAGTATTCGTAGATATACTGAATGGTTAATAGCAGTGTAAACTAATTGACTAACACTGTAATACTTTGCGTCTGAACTATCGACGTTATACTTTAGATAAGATACTGATTTTGATGTGGCACAATATAAATAATAATATTAATACAATTACATTAGATGAAAAAGTTTCTCGGGCCGCCGCCGCAATTAACCTAGTGCTAAAATATTACAGGACTGCAATTCCCCGGTCTCCTCCGACACCGTTAATGACATGCCGGACTGCAACTCACCTATAGCCAACTATTGAACCTGATGTCTATAATACATTTTGGGTTAATAAATCAGATAAGACTGCAGTGATGGTGACCGAGTAAAAAGTCTATGGATTTATTATGTTAATATATTATATTATCTATTGACTATGGCAAACTCCAATTGTCGCCATTCGTCGGCGACGATTTACAATTGTAGTTATTTTAATAACAAAAAAAAAAATTCATATCGGACACCAATAGATGGACAAGTCGTTGAACAGTTAGTATACATATATAACATGTAAACGCATATTTTGTTACGTTCAGGTTATTTTCATAAAATATCTAAATACTTATTCAGGTCGGAGAGAGATGAAAAAATAATAGCAATTCCATTGACGGCGGTGTACTGCATGTCAGCACTCTAGATATATGACACAGCTAGGTTTCACCGGAGTCGATGCTTACGTAAGTTAGATTTAATATTCTTTCGGGGCTACAATTTACTTTTTAGTCTTAAGATAAATATTTATTGCCACGGACAATCTGCTAACACGGTGACGTAGACACATATTTTATTTCCGAGCGCACAATGTAGGTATATAAAATGGGCGATCCCGAAAAGTTACGCTGTTTTTGTTTCGCCATTTCCGGGTCGTAGAATAATATAATTATAATATATATAATATGTATATACCTTTATAAATAATATTTTCATACACATGGCCGTTCTTATATCCTGTGAAATCCAACAATTATTATTATTATTTTTATTAATATTTTGCTTAGTATATAGGTGCATTATATTTTAAACCAAACGCTCCCTTGCCATCACAAAGAACCTAAAGTCCGGGGTTTAATTCTGGGGGCGGGTCACTGCATCATTAAATTATAATATGAAAGAGTATTAAGGACTTCTAACAATGTGTACAGTGCCCTGATTTAACAGTTATCGGCTGTCAACATATTAATGTAGGTACATGGTTGTGTCCGTATGTGTACATTTTACAAATAACTTTTGGCATTGATAAATAATTGTATCAATTTTCATTTGGCCGTAACACATCTGGAAACCAAACAATATTTTTACCTAGGATTTGGAAGAACGATTGGGAACACATGTTTAGGTATATATTTTTTCAGACACCAAAAATAACGGAGCATACTAGTTGCCTTCCGAAATATACGAATTGCCTCCCATCCTTATCGTAAATATAAAGGTTAATATACACTAGTTGCCTCCGATGACCAGGGAGTTCATAATTATACACGAGTTGCTTTCCAAGAATTTCACACTAGTTGCCTCCTGTTTAGAATTAAGTAGTGGTTCATAAACTTCACTAAAAAATCGACATAAATAGACGAATTTATAAAATTTTATTTTTTTAATTATTTTATATTTTATTATTATTAAAAATACATTATAAATTGTTTTATACTAAGTCATTAGGTTGTTAAAAATATAAAATTGTTCAGTTAAAAAATGTCAGTCTTAGGTATAATATACAACATTTATATAAAAATAACACAACTATAAAAATAATAAGTCTATTAGTCAATAAGTCAAATAAAATAGGTAAAATACAAAAAAAATATTTATAACATTGCTTAGGATTATATTTTTTAGCCAATATTTGTATGTACTCAAAATTTGATATTTTTTTTCATTCAGCTTTTTTATTTGAGTATCAATGAAAATTATTTTGTTTCTAATTTGTAATCGACCAAGTAGTTTAGGCTTATTAGAACTTTGCATTAAAATTATAGTCTCAGTCTGAATTAGTTTTAAAACTTCGATAAATTTATATATATTAGGATGCGGAGACTCAAAATAACTATTAAATTTGCTATGGAAAGATTTGCATGCATTGGTTATGCCTTGAATACTCGAACCTTTTTCTGCCCATATATGAGGTGGAAACATTGAATCCTCTGATATATATGTATCTACTAAATCATAAATTACGACTTTGAAATTACAAACTTATTTTGATACATGATAATATGTTTGAAAATGTTTAGAACCACTTGTGTATTTATTACCTGGCTATTAGAAGATTACTAGTACTAGACCCTATTCAATACGATAAATTTTGGGGTACACCGGGAGGCAACTCGTATGTAGTCGGGAGGCAATTCGTATAAAAATTATTGACCTTTTTGACTTCGGGAGGCAACTAGTGTGCGCCCAAAAATAAATACGTTTGGGTACCAAAGTTTAGGTAGGTACACGTTTTTTACTTTTTATTTTTTAGAGATTATTGGCATTACCTTGGAGAATACACCATGAGAAAGTTGACTCTTAATTGTCTCTCAAAAAAACTTTTTTTAAACTAATTTAAAAATATTTTAATCATTACATATTATATTAAATTATTAGGTCAATACAAAAATAATATTTCTAATCAAAAATCCTATTTTTTTTATTTTCTAATTATATTATTTACTATTAAATTTTATTTTTTTTCCGACAAAATATGGACTCAGTCATAAATATTTTCTAATATCATTGTCAATTTTAGATTTTTAAATTTTTTAGTCGTACAAATAGGAAGTAAAAATAGGAATACTATCAGTAGAGTCCATGAAACAAAATTGATCAAGTTTGAAAAAAATCAGATTCATTTTTATATAATATAGCTTTTGCTTTAACCAAAGACTTTGGAACCTGAGAAAATATTTTTTCATAACTTTAAATATACTTTTACGAAATAAATGCACACCAGAATAATTAATAATTGAGATTATCTGATTCTTGATGATTATGGAGTTCTTGCAGTATTATAAGTTTGTTTGGTTACGCATTTAAATCTGTAGTTGCCTTCTTTTTTAATAATGGCATTACTTTTTACTTTGTAACGGTTTCTTCTTAAAGAGCTTTATGATTGTGGTCTTCATTAATGGAAATTACAAATTTTAAGTTGTGCAATATTTTTAATGTTATGTTACATACAGTTACGATTAGTACAACGAAAAATTTTGTTTCCGTATTTATTTATTCTAAATTCACTAAATTAAAAACAATTGATAACAGTACGTGTATTGATTATATATATGTGTATTTGCGTATACTATGATAATATTCATAAAATAATATTTTATCGATATTAATTGGTTTAGACTTTTGAAGATAAAGTAATAAGTATCGAACAACAAAGTTGAGTATACTACTATTGTAGATCGTACATTCGTGAGTGTTATAATGTGTACCCAAGAGTATTTCGTAAATGTATACTCAATTGATAATATCTTTTATTCTATGTGTCCAAACGTTGTGTAGGTACTTATGTCTATTTGTACCCAAAGGTGTTGATGCAAATTATCGCCGCCACTGGCCGAAACGATGAGCCACGACGACTATTCTGCTATTGGACAACGAAAAAAGTCATTGCGGCGTGGCGATCAATCGCGCCTAAAAAACTGTACCTTGTCGACAGATCAATTTGATAACATTATAATTCAAGAGATCGGTAATGCCAACTCCCTCATTTTTTTATTCAAAAAAGCCTAGTTGACTAAGTCTCAGTCTAAGACGGTTAATTTTATGTCTTTAAACAATATATCAAGTTTTTTTTCATTTTATTAATTTGTGTATTTTTTTTATAAACTTTTTTTGATTATTAAAACGTATTTGCCTGGTGATGATGGATTATTTATGAAATGACATGAAGTTAAGTATTTGGGGTAGTGAATGATTTTGTGAGCGATTTTAAAAGGAGTACCTATGTCACACGATGGTTTGGGATTCTCAGTAATCAAATAAGAGTGATGAGTAAAATAGTTCGAGTGCAGAGTACAGACTACGTATTTCTCTTTTTATATGTTTTGTTTATTTATTTACTATAACGAAAATAGTCTAAAATGTGTTCATACACCTTTATAATTTTTATTAATTTAATTAATATTAATAGTAGAAAAATATTTAATATATAAAAGTAATTTACCTGAATGTTATTGTTATTTGTTAAGCTTTCCTCTGCACTCAAATGATTCAATTATAATAGTGTATATATTTTTTATATATATGGTTCTGAACTTGTTTGAAAAAACTCATCAAAAGATTTAATTGACATATGGAGTACTATAAATAAAAAAAAATTTCTGGGCATAGTCTTATATTATTTTGCAATTTTAAAAATCGCCCATATTTGATTTTAAGAACTCTATGTAAAAATCAAACAACTTTAGAATTTAGTGAAAAACTGAAAACTGTTTGCTTTAAGATCCTGATACAGAAAAACATGTCTTTAAATATGTGTAGAAACAAGACGAATCAGAGTATTAGTTCGTGAAATACTTATAATATATTTAGAGCTGTCTTGTTTTTGCTAAGAATATTGAATGCAATGTGTTCAACATATGATATTATAAAATACTGAAATTGTGTACATGGATGAAGACAGCTCTATAAGTTAATCGTATATTTCGATTTTCCAAATTTTTCATAATACATTTTGTCAAAATAGATATAGGTACATGGTATTATTTTATATTATGTTATTTAAAAAAGTTTTTTTGAATAAAATTAATTGTATCTTAAATAATGCATTCAATTTTGATTAAAATTATAATTCAACTATGCAATTCTTTGTATATAACAATACAGATCCATATTTTTTGTAAAAATAATTATAATTTGATATCAGTAAAAAATATTAAGGTTCTTTATATGACATCATATTTTTAAGCTCATTTTATAGAACTATGAGTACTATATTTTATATTATGTTTTTGATCAATTCTATCTTGCAAAATTAAAAAATTGATTCTTGAATATTTTTCTAAAATTAAGTTGTCTGGTTATAGCACAGAGCTCATATTTTATTGGGTAAGCTCGGTGTTTTATACGTGGCTGTTACACAGGATATCGTAGGAAACCAAGAGCTTTGCTATATACAACACCTCAACTAGACGATCGTAAATAAAATCCAAGTTGTACGAATAACTAATATTTTTTAAACAACATATTAAGTGTTAAATACACTAATATTACTAAGTTTTAAATATAATAATTTTCCATTCACCCAATATTTTTTGGAATAACCACGCGCGAGTCTGTGGCGTATATGCGTATGGTAATCAGGCGGTTGTACAGCTCGCGATACAACCGCTATGTATGTATTGCCCGACCATACCACAATCTGACTTACATACAAGTGCATTACATAGCGACAATTATTTGCGTTTAGTAGAACTAGTTAGAATTAATTTTGTATTTTTAGTATTCTAATAATTTTGTAAAATTCAAAAAGCACTAGCAATAAAAAAAAAAAATAAATAACAATAACACAAGTAAAAGTTTTTGGTGCACCTCTAGTAGTATATTTAAAACGCCGTGTGATAATAATTTTGAGGTCAAAACTTACTGAAATTATTACTATAATAATATTACTCAAGTTCCTCAAAAACGTCCTAAAGCTTACACCACAATAATGTTTTTAACCATTTAATAATAATCATCATGACGTGTAACCATGTGTATACCTACACCGGCTATAACGTTTTTTGAGCGATTGTAAATTGCGATCACAGTGAGCAGATAATACAAATTGTCTAGTAAATTGCGATCGGGATTTACTAGGTATAAATTTCCATTGTGATTAACATTTTTCGGTTTCTAAAATTGGTATAGTAAATTGCGCCCATAGTATCTAAGTGACCTTGAATTTATCGATATCTATTTTATAAATTGTATTACTGTTTTACTGATATTATTTATACACTATTGTACATTTATTGGTGTAAGAGCCAAACGTTTATCGCTTTAATCGTTATGGTATTATCGACATCGATAACTTATGAGCTAAATATACGAAAATGATTTTAAAAATATTTTATTGTATTTATTATACATTTATACTGGCTATTATAACGTAGATAAATAGACATTAAAAACTAAAACCGAATTATATATTATATTTATCTATAGAATACCTATTGTTGAAAAAGTGGGTAAGGGTGTCTGGAATGTTGTATTATTCAACAAAACTCATTGTTATCCCTAACAATTGATTTTATATTTACAATATTTCAAAAAAAAAAAAGTATATATTTTTTTTGCAAAAACAAAATGTTATGAGTACCCGTGTTTTATTTATTATCTATCATTATACTTTAAAATATACAAAAAAAAACAATTATTTTAGAAATCACAAAAATTAACTGGAGCGGACTATGTGTGTTTTGTTTTAAAATAATTAGTCATTTAGGCCTGAAAAGTACATAACATATATTAATATTAAAGTTTTATTTGACTTTCTTTATGTTATTATTCTCATATTAAATGAATTGTAAAATGTACACACATATATATATAGTTACATTACAATGATTTGTCTTTTATTTAATTTATACCAATTTGGCTTATTTTATCCATTTCATTATTATGTATATTATATTATTTTCAAGCTATGAACAATAATTACTGCTGAGCTTTATGTTATCATTTAGCTCTTAAGTTGTAGGTAATAACTTTTTGTTTCTAAAATTTAACTGTTTTCCTTATTTAAAAGTTTAATTATATTAATTTGTTAATATTTAAAATTGCAATTGTAGAAAGTATAACGGTTATTTCCAAGTTTACCAAGTTTAAATAATAATAATCATAGTTAATTGTCTGACGACGGCCTGATTTAACCAAACACCTCAATATTTCAATGATGTCTATAAAATATACAGGATGTTATAAATATATAGTAATAATATTTTATTATGTTCACAACGAAATATAATATCAGAGTGTTATCAATTAGAGGTGTGTCAACACTGCAGTGCTATTATGGACACTGCACTATAATGTATTAGTAGATATACTGCTAGTAATATTTAAATATTATTAGGTAATTGTATTATAATGTTTTATGGCTGACACACAATATCACTCATTGTTCAATGTCGGGTGGCCCGTATGTGTCGATCCTTGACGTCGGTGGCACGTAATAAATTACCCGGGTGGTGCTGACGGGCGGCGGTACATCCGGTGATAAGTTGTTGCAAGGCGACAAATCGAACGGCACTATCGTGGGGCTGCAACCTTTAATCGAGTACGTGACGATTGTTTCCGGTAGCTGCAGGGACGCGTCGTCGTCGTTCCGAACCGTGGTGGCCGTCGTCGTCGTCGTCGATGCTTTTTTCTCGAGATTCCGCTTCAGCCCGCCGATGAAACGCCACCACCAGCCTAAGGGGCGACTAACGCTCTCCGTCGCGGATTTCCTGTCTTCCCGAGCCCCGTCGAACCAGTTATCCAAGTACGGCGTTCGCGTTGCGTACCTGAAAAACGAAAAAACGACCCGCCAACCGATCGTATTATTATATTGCTCGACGACCGCGGCTGCTCAACACCTTGATTTTAATAAAGATCTATACACTGTTTTAAAGATTCCGCATGCGTTTAACATAAGCATAACACGCAACACTGCAACTATTAAGTAGTACCATGCCGAAAAACATATAAAAACATATTTATTTTAGTGACATACCTATACTTATACACATCGTTTTGTGCGATTCTGCTGTTTAGATAAAAAGACTTTCGGAAAAATAAGATTTTAGTTTACACGCATTACATATCTGTTATTAGATTTATCGTCTTTGATATTTTGATTTTTTTAGGAAATTTCATAGGCATTTAATTTTGTACCGAAACATCGTGATTTTTTCATACGACAGCAAATATTATTAATAATTGTCAAAAGTTCATAAATTTAATTTTGTACACAAAGTATAAGTTAAATGTGAACTACTATTATAATATTTTTATAATTTATAATAACGGGAGAAAACGAAGGGTATGGCAACGTAACATAAAAAAATCACGTGGAATCGTGTACCTGTGTATAAAACCAATTATTAAAATCTTTACGATTCCGAAAATTTGAGGAATCACGTTTCTTTTATCCGTATCGATTACCCAGGGATCATTTTAACAAATAAACGTGACGTTTGACAGGATGTACATTTTTTTTTTTTTTTGTAAGTACTTGAACTCGTTTTGAAATTTTAAAACAAAAAAGTTTTTCAGTCATCATATTATGTTCCTATTTAAAAAAAGTTTGAAGCATAATATATGGCTACCTATAATACACGTATGTGTGTTTTCTTAATACAATTTTTATCTTGTACGTAAAAGTCGAACGATGTCTGTATACTCAAACTTGAAAGTTTTCACATCAAAATATATAATATGTATAGGTACACGAAGTATCTATGTATCATAAGTACATCAAATAGCCATATATTATATAAGTTGCGGTAGTATCTATCATTATAATATAAGCCTAATTATTTTGACATGATATTAATTATATGTACCTATATTATACACATATACATTATATTATCATTTATATAAGCACATAACATTAACACTATTGATATAGTGACATAGAAACTATATATAATATAAGTTTATGATCATATTAAACAAACGTATTAATATATTATGTCAAAGCACACATATCAATAATTATTATACACATATATTCTGTACACAGTATGTATGCATTATTAATTGCCCAAACAGGACCATTTCGAGTTAAGTCGGGTTCAAATCTACGTCGTCCGTCATGTCGAGTGATGGTCACTGTAATCGTGGTATTATTCACTAACCACAAACCACCGGGAAATGTTCAGAGTTGGGCACAGCTCAACTTTTGGATACGATAATATGACGAGAGGCTTCAAAAAATACCCAAACTATCGTAAAAAAACGTGCAATTGGCGAACGATAATAAACACCACTATAATATTATTATATATAGGTAATGGAATTCAAACTGTAAACTTACAGCATTATATACGGATTAGCTTCCTCTGGATCTTGGCACACAGGAACACCTTCTTCGACCACGGCGCAAGAACTGGTCAAACCAATTGCGGTTGATACCACGCGGCTGCTGTGTATCGAGGGCGAAGCTGTTTTCGTTCTACAATCGACTTTTGCCACTATTAATAGTATTATGCATATCGCCACGACCGCAGACATTATGAGTCTGAAAACAAAAGCGTTTTTTTTTCGGATTTCAGTAAAGTTTAAGTAAAATCATATTAGATACTCGTCAACTTAATATTTTATTGTATTTTACTAGCTGCGTATTACCCGACTTCGCTCAAGTTAAAAATAATCCATCTTTCTAACATTTTCCATTTTGCTTCGGTTGAAATTTATTATTCTATAATACAAACAAAGTATTACAATAATTAATTTTATGGTATTCCGCTTCTTCATAAAACTCTTGATATATTTATCATGTAAACACAAAAATAGAGACAGATTCAATGAATGCATAAAAACTGACGAAAATCCAATGTCTTTGAGAATTAAAAAAGCAAATCATAAAAGTAATCATTGTAATAATTTTGTTCATAAGTGTTTGATTTTAAGAATTGTTTTTTTTTTAAATTTGTTATTAAACATTTTTATTAATTATAATTATAATTTAATCTATTACCAATAAGTAATAACCATTTAAGTGAACAATAACTTATTCGATTCTTGTAAGCTGAAACAAAATGCATATATGAGCCAAACTGTGGGTTGAAAAAAGCTACAAATCCTTCTCGAGTCTCAAGGAATTTATTGATATTAACTTTTATTGAAAACGGTCTAGTAGTTTTTGATTAACTACATATAGAGGACAAACAAACAAACAAATATTCATTTTTATATATTAGATTATTAATTAATATAATTATCTATACAATAATATATGCACTATATAGTTTGCTCGTACTCTTTTTTAAATGTACATCGTACACATAGAGTATATTAAATTCTTAAAGCGAATAAAGACGATTTCATAAGTAGGGTAAGTAAAAGTTGTGTGTACCTACGTATTATATGCATAAATTTAGCACGGTATACCTATAATTTGTTTAGTAGACAGTTTTCATAAAATATGTGATTTTATATTTTCCTTTTAGCTTTTCAGCCGAAAAACATTTTTGTAAACGTTTCAATTGTGTTAATTTGACTAAGCTTATTTACAGTGCATCCAGCCATTGGAAAAAGTTATTAGAACTGTGGAAGTTTTGATTATGTTTGAATAAAATAGAAGATCTGCACGTCTTAGATAATATTATGGGTTTTAAATAATGTTAGTACACGACTGGATAGTATGCACAATATGCAACATTATATGATTTTAACTTTTATTTTAATCAGTTCATCAATTACATTTTCACAATCTTTAATAATTGCAAAAACACGTTGATATATCAGTAGTACCTGTTTATAACTGTCATATGACCATAGGAGCAAACAGTGTTTGAGATTTGGGGAGTCCTAGCTAATAATTAAGTGTTTGTGGAAGTAATAAATACATAAAAAAAAATACTAAATAGAAATTGTTTGGGAGGCTTAGAACCTAAATTCCCCCTCCCCCAATTTGCGTCAATTTATTTGCGTCTATGTATATAATTTATGTATTTAGTCACAAAAGTTAGGTATAAATTATAATTTTCTAGTTATCATTATATTATTAAGTACCTATAGGAGGTAATATATATAGAGAAAAGATGAAATTTCATGTATTCTGAGCTATTATATGTCTATGGTATTTAATAGTTTATGAAGTACTAGATATATTTGTATACTATCATAATATAAATAAATTTTAGTTCTAAAGAAAGATTTTGTAAATTTATAATTTATGGCTTAAACAAATGTAAAATATACTATAATATAATATAATACTATAATAGGTTATAATTGATTTTTCACCAAAAAACTACCTAAACTAATTATTTCATGCTCTTATAATTAATTTATATTATATTAAAATAAAACGGATTAATAGTCTGTAAAATAATGTAATAATTATTTTCATTGATTGACCGACAAGATACCAGATATCACGTTATCTCGCATTCTCGCATTCTCGCTACAATTTAACACGAATAATCACATTAGTTATTTTTATAAAAAAAAAAACAAAAAATTCCATAGAATAAATGATCAAAATATTCAAAAGATATAAAACTTTATAGTAACATTATAACGTTATGTGAAGTCAATTTTGTGTGTCATTTATATAATACTATATAAACTTTAAAAGTTTTTTACAAACAAAGAATTAAATATAATTTATGCGATTTTATGATAGTTGTGATAGTTGGAAAACTCTGTAAACTTAATCTAGTTGAATTCACAAGTTTTATAATTCTGTAAATTATACCCAAATCATACTAAAAAATCTAAAAACGTTTTAAAGTTTTTATAGGATTTCACGAAATAATAGAAAATGTTCAGTTCATATCTATTTAAAAGTTTCAACGATCATCAATTACATACTATGATCATAATAAAAATATACATACCAATAATTTGTAATAACCAATAATATAATATAGAACTATAAAAGCATAGTATGCATTAGATAAAGGTGGTCGTAACGGATAATAGTGGTATTTACTTTTCAGTAATTTTATTGTAAAATAAAATTTAAATATTTATAATTTTTTATATACTAATATAATTAAATGAAAAGATAAAATTTCCATAGTATTCAATAACAACATTTTGAGAAAAAAAAATGAGAAAAATATACAATTGGTATATTATCTTTCTTTATTTTTATTTATTTATTATTAATTATCAAATGCCAATATGAATATAATCATTAGGTATACATTAGTCATTTAAATTTAAATTTTATGCATACCTACCTGATTTATTTTAAATATTTAATGAGTTCATTAAATTAAACACCTACATCTATAATCATACCAAACTAATTTTATCATATTGAGTAAAAGCAAATTATTTCAGAAGTTTTAATATATTAAACAGGTTATATTTACTTACTTCATCATTATTCAATTTAATCTAATTAAATTTAAAAATCTCGAAACGGGTTATGTTTATTGGTGTATGTTGTGATAGATACGATTTGGAAGTTATAACTGCAGACAATAATTTAGGTAATTCTCTAAACTAGTAAACTGAAACAATTAATGATATAAAAAAAATCGTATTTTAAATAATCACAAGCTTGCATTTTTAGATAATAGTTATAAATTAAATTCCATTTCTTCACATTGTTTATTCAATTAATAAGAAAATATTCTTGTTTCATTCTCGCAATCGTATTTTTGTCACGAATTTATATCTTATATACTGTACATTATTATTATTATTTTTTAATATTACTATATTGAAAAATGAACTACATTGAACAAAGTTGTTTGATTATAAATACAGAAACTAATAAAATTGTATAATAATAAACCTAAATATTATTGACGACAATTATTATTTATTTATATTAAAAAAAAAATAGAGATTATATTCTTACAATTTAAAATTTAAAACTTGTATTATTATTATTTATATTTATTTGAACTGTATCTAGACGTATAAACTTTAACAGTGATTAAAATTGGCTTTTAACGTTATGTTTTATTGCTTTGAAAATAGTTGTTATTAATTTTGTAATTTTATAAAGTAACTAAAGTTATGTATATGTAAACGGGTTCTATCTATGTACTGCCCTGTATCATTATAACTTATAAATTACAACGTAAACTATATTTACGGAAAGATTACTTAACTGCAGTTTGAACTAACTATATAATGTTAGTTGTGTATATTATGATAATAAGTTTCAAGCTGCATGAAATAATAATATAATATATGAATATAAGAGGGACAGGTCAAGGGAATAAGCAATAAAATGAGATATAAGTGAATAATGTGTATAAGAAAAAAAAATTACTCATATTATACATTTTTAACACTATTTTTCACCATTATAGGTAGATTATATTATCGTTCATTCGGTATTAATAACCAGAAACTTTCGGCTGATTGGAATTAGAAATAAAAAAAAAAAAAAAACTTTTAATGATTTACTGCAGCGTACAGAACAAATCTGAAAGTAGGGTTCTTGCAGGATTAATACCGTTGCCGCCGTTACGACCACCACTGCACAGTATTCCGCAAACTACGATGACGACGACTATAAGTCTACACAGTTTAGCGAGAGAAGTGAAAGTTCAAACGTTTAATTTTTCTCTCAAAAATTAATAAATTATTTATGGGCGACTGCAGCCGTCGACGGCGTTCGGTGACGCGTTTAAGGCTATATATATATATACACATATATATATTTTGACGCAGTAAGAATAGCGTTTTTCTACGATTGAATTTACAATAGTACACACGGTAAATCGCGTTCAGCGATTTCGAGGCATGTAGTTTGTATACAAAGGTGTACATGCTAAAATAATTATACGGCAGGGCTGCGGTAGTCGTCGGGTCCGGACGATTCGGTACGCACGTGTCCTGGCCGCCCGCGGGGTGGCGTGCGACAAGAGGCGACAAGCTATATATATGTATGTGTGTGTGTGTGTGTGTGTGTGTGTGTGTGTGACCGGACGTCCGTTCGGGCTGTGACTGCGAAACGAGCGCGAGTGGAGGAAGAGTGCGTTCAATCTGTCGCTGTAAAACAAAACCATCCTGGCAGAATATATATACAAAGGTACCTACGCACACACTGCTGTGTGGGTTTACGCCGCGTGTAGTGGATATCGCCGGTCAGACCCGGTGGCCAGTGCAAAGGTGGTGGCGACGGTGGCAGATTGTCACGAGAACTTTAGGCGAGTAATTATAGCAGGGCGAAGGGGTCGAACCGTAGAGGGGTGAAAAGCTCGCGATATGTACATGTACAATATACCTATATATATATATATATACATACACATTCATACATATATTATATACATATACGCGGTGCTCGCCGATATATTAATAAACTCCGAGCCACCGCCACCGCTGCTTCTTCATCCCTTCCGCGCGCCCGACGGGTATATAAGAGCTTTTTAATTGATCGGACCGTCCACTGCTGGCTCTGACCCTATCTCGTCCGATGCGAATTCACCCCACCGTGTTGTTTTGTGTACAGCTATAGGTTACGTCTCTGTTTAACGTCCGGTCCTCGTTTTCGGCTGTTCTACCCGCCGAAACTGCGGCCTTGTCGTTGTCACTCCCATCACGTATATATATATAATATACTAGTATAATCTATCCGCCATCATCCTCGGAGACAATTCTACAAACTTGTTAGTATGCCTAACGAGTTTATAAATTTATTTCACGATAAGACACGGGTACCTATGTTAAGTAGTAATAGAAAATATATAAACAGCTGTTAATAGCATAATACGTAATCGCCGGAGTGTAGTCATATAATTAAGTCAATATACGCGTAGGTATTAAAATTTGTTGCGGTTCATCGGATTTATGCAAACACTAAAAACACTTACGCTTAGTTCATCCATAATAAATTAAGGTATTATACAGAGATTCTTAAAATTTTCTTAGACATTGTTTTAACTCGTAAAATTGAACTTTGTAATAATAAAAAGTTGTTGACAGTAAATTAAACCAAACTAGGTTTAAAAAAAAAATTATTATGACATTTTAAATAAATGATAAAAAAATAACAGTTCTGATAAAATTATAACAAATATTTAAAAAAAAAAAACACACTTTAGCTAGGAGGAGACCTTTCATATAATATTTGATATTACTTTTATCAAAAACTTAAACATTTTTATATTGAAACACCTTTTCTTGTTCTTACAATACTAATATTGTAATAACGACACTGAATAGTTTTTTTCTAGGTTAGGTTACAGTGTCTACAATTTAGTCGTCTCTAACTTCAGTATTGGCCTTGATACTGAAAAAAGAACATTCACATTTCAAATTGGAATGAAAAAATTAAGTTTAGCAAATAATAAATTAAATCATGTCATCTTATATGACGTATCATAATGAATAATATCTTATAATTATACTTTTAACCGTACTAAATAATAACTAAAAACTAATTACATGATATTATTTATTGTTATACATTATTTAAGTTTTTCCTCGACAATATAAGCGCTTTTCCCTAAGAATATACGTTCCTAGTCGACCACTGTCGGCGGCGATAACATTATTAATTATTATTGACGTGCTGCAATACGAACTGTTCTCGAAAAATCCGAAACGCATTAGACGAATATAAAATAAAATTATAAAGACCACAAACGTTGGTCCTTCGTTGGGTTGCAGTGATCGCGACCGAAGACAACTCTCCGAGAGAACGGACTCGCTTATGTATATAATATATTTATATATATATTCACGTTCATGGCTCACTAACCCTATCCCTAAGGGGCTCGGGTCCACGTGTGGGGAGTTTTGCGTCAAAACTCGTGTCCACGACAAGTGAGGTCAAAAAGGGTTGACCCTCAACTGGCCCGCAAAACTTTTCGAATCCGCATTTATTGTAAACTTCGTGACCAGTTCAATCGCATGCATATACAATTGCCCCAAATTATCTTCGAGCAAACCGCTCCATATATATATATTATAATATTTATAACAATATGTTGATGATATATGTATCGTTATAATAAATATATAAATTTTACCTATTGTTTAGTTCTTATAGTTTATAACATTATTACACAGATGTATGACCTAAATATAAAATATATATTGAGATAAAAAATACGATTTTAGGTAATAGTATACTAGATACATTTACTGACATAACTCAAAAGCAAAATATAGTAAAATAAAAATTGTATTGTCGAGATACAATAATTATACACGTCTGGGATGAATAATAATATTGCAAAGACAATTATGCATATTATTCGAATTAATGGTATTTTCTAAACAGCTAGTTCTACAGTACCTATGCAGCTAGTAAATGTCGCAATGTATTCAAATTTTAAACAAGTAATATATTTGTTATAAAAAGTTCACGATTTAAAATTTTTTTGTTCATGATTTTTTTTTGTATCTATATATCTATAATAAATTACTTTTGATTATTTTTCTTTTAACAATGTGTACCAATATATTCTTGCAAGATCTGTATACCTACACAATATTATGAGCATACTACCTATACACTTTTAAAATTTAAATAAACTAAATACAGAGGTCCTTAATTGTGATCATAAATCATAATGCTTATATAGGAAAAGTATACAAAAACTTTACAAAAACTCTACGTATCTCATTTAATTTAAAATTATAATATGCTGCTGCATTAGATTAAATTTATATTGCAAGCAGAAATATGACTACATAACAGATGAATAAAATATTCATGCCTATGCCCAATACAATAAATATTTATCATTTTATGCAACTTATTAATTGTGTCTTGCTACTTTTGTATATTGAATGTACCTATACATCGTATATATTTATTATTATAGAGAAACAATTTACTCGTACATTCAGTACTCTCCTAGCTTACGGTTTTTCAACATATTGTATTTTTTTATATTGTAATAATTACATTTAGAAACTGTATTGGATAAAATAAATTTGAATCCCCGAATCAAAATATCAATGGTCAATGTTTAAACGACATTTGTATTAAAAATAAAATATACACCTATCCATAACTTTTTATTATAAGTCGGCGGCGATTTGTTTTCAGAATTTTTTTTTTTATGTGAGTATCCAAGAAGTCTAGAAGAGTATTGGAATAATAATCAATTGTTTGGGCTTTTCAAATAAACTGTTAAATCCGAAACTATTACCGTTATCTACTATTGAAATACCTAGTTAAATATTTCTCCTAGGACGGGTTTCGGATAAAACGAAGCGTAGCCATAATCCTAAACATTTTCAGCGATTCGTAATTTCGTTTCGAAGGGTATTCCCATGAGCAAGTTTTCATCCGAATCACGCGATGCGTTTACCACGACCGATGTATACCATTGTTGAGCCCAACGGATATTATTTACCTTTATCTATCCTGCCTAGAGGGCAATTCTGCGGAATGTAACGATATTTATGGGCTTTCCAGGCAAGAGTTTAATATAATACGCCCCTCTACCAAGTGCTCCGACACAAATGACCTATGAGTTTGGATATTTTTCTGGATAGCATTATCTCATCTCCATTGTGTTGGTACCGGTGTGCTGCCACTAGACTTTTTGATAAATTTTATCCGTTTTTATAGCTTGTAAAACAGAATGACGAATTTAGACGCAATGACAGCCCAATAGATAGTTAATACTTTAATTACACATGAGAGGTTGCATTAGATGTACCTAATGAACAATTCGTAATGTTATAAATATATAAGAACGTTTAAAGAAGGGCGTCGACAGAAACCTACGTCGTCATAAAATCAAGTTAATAGCAGCAATGAAAGTAAAGAAATAATCATTAGATTTGGAAGTTAATGAAAATAAAGAAAATCGATTACAAAATTAATTGACAACCTATTATTGTTATTTATTAGTTTATTACTAACATTGTTCAATTGTTGTATTGTCCTGAATTTATTGAAACTTTACAGGAAACCTATTTTTAATCACAATCATTTGGCAAAATTGGATGAAATTAAAATTTTAAACTGTTGTAAAATATAACAATAAGTTGTCGACTGTCTCTTCCATATAACCTTCCATATAACTATATAAGTATACCTTAAAATATTATTTTTGATTTTGTAAATCTCTCTATATTTGTAAAAATAAAATATTTTATTCCTTTTTAAAATCAACCGCTTAGTAAAATTCTACTTGTAATACAATAGAAATTACTATATATATTATTTAATATTGAATCTGGTTAAAATTAAATATCAATTAGTACGAACCAAATCTAATGGTGCCGATTAACTGACACGCTGTGTATCTGTTTGTCAAATTACATGAATACTATTTAAATGAAATGAATCAAAATCAATAATTTTGAACTCATTTTCAAACAGAATCAAGTGTTTTGCCGTTGGATATATCTGCAGACTGCAGTAAATAACAATAGTTCAAATAATCAATAAATATTCTTTAATAAAATATAAGTAGTGCAGATTTTTACTAAACACTGACAAATATGTAAAATAGAAACTTATATATTTTCATATTAATTTATTTACTTGATGCTAAGTTGTTAGGTAAAAGATAAAAATATTTTTTTTTTTAGAAATCAGATTTTAATTATATTGATGAATTTCCTCCATTTATTATGGTGGAACAAATGAGTTATGAATTAAGAAAATATATAAATATAATAAATATACATATTAATAATTAACTAAATATAGTACTGCAAACCAATTGTAGGTATCTTATACAGCATTAGATACACAATTATATTGTATATTAAAATGTATAACTAAACTAACCTTCGATTTAAAAATATTAACATAATAGTATTTGTTACAGCGTCTTCTAAATTATTATAATTTATTCACGTAGATATTTTAAATTAAATTTGATATTTGTTTATATATATGTTTATTGTATACATACCTATTATTTTAATTTTACACACCACTTGATTTAGTTGCATAATATAAATTATTAAGCTTTCATAAATATACGTTTATTAGATAATATTATAATTAATATTTGCTATATAATATCATATTAATAATAAATGTGATATAAATATAAGCTAAAAGTAAAAATAGAGAAATACTCTTTGCTAAATAGTAGGTAGGTGTCGAGCATACCTCGTCACTGAGAATCTTACATTAAATGAAGGGTTAAATTTGAATTCAATGTAAATCTTTGTATACGATGAAAAACGATTCCGATTCGAAAGGATATTTTATTGCATATTTATAAAGTAATTAATTTTTCTATTAGTAATACGCGATAGGTTTAAATAATTTTTGTTAAAAACAATAATTCACATATGTTATATTATAATATATAATAGTAATTTATTATTAATATTTATTATAATATTATTTCATATAAGTCAACACCACACGTTACTTCGCGCATGAATCTAAAATATACGACGACGTTACAATAATGCGTATAAAAAGTTAGTATAATATTATGTATTAAAAAATATCACAAAGGACAAAAAATCAAAAAACCATTACAAATAAAAGATATTTGCTGGAAATTTAAATAAAACATCAGACTAATAACAGTAATAAAAATTCTACGACCAATTTACATAATACATACATATCAAAAAACCTCTTTTGACAGATATAACTAATGGGGTGTAATCAGATTACATGACGTGAAAATTGAATATTTAAATAATAAAATAACTTTGATTAATATAGACGGATGGCAATTTGTTTACATTTATGTAAATTAGGTTCAAGTGTTATAATATTATTATAATATATTTTAAATTAAATTATTTTTTTAGGAATAGCTTACTGCGTAGTATTTACATGTACACTGTATTTGTATACGTTGCCATTAAATTTATGATACGACGTGAATTACTTTATTCAGTAATTAAAAAAAAAATTATACAATAGGTACAATTAAATTACAAATGTTTTATGGAAGGTAAATGAAACGCGATAAAACAAGCAATCAACCAAGTAAATTTTTTTTTCCATTCACCGTAATATACAGCGTGTATCATACATGATGTAGGTATTATATAAATTATTGTTTATTGTTTTTACTATTTGTACGTGATTATTGAAATTTAAAAGCGCGCAGATTACAACACTGTCGGCTGCCGGTGCAGTCTAGAAACTCACTGAACATGCCGAAAAGGCAGAAGTGACATTTTTCTAAAAAAATGTCAATAATACACACATTGTTACTATCTGTATTTTGTAAATCTATTTTTTGTGTGGTCAGTGCTGTAAGGACGGGATTTCGGTCGTATGGACAATTTACGATTATATAGCTGTCAATAACTCTTGGGGCCTTAACTCCTAAATACGAATAACACGATTTCGAGTCTGGGTAGCGTATGTAAGAGTGACTTTGTCAATCCCGCGGTGATAAGTAGATATAGGGTTTCGACAGGAACTTGTCAAGCGTCGTTTTATCAAGTGAACACAATTATTATAGCTGACATCTAAAAGTTGCGTTGCAAAAATAAAACCATTAACGATGGCGTTAAAACGTGGTTTGAAATTTATATACGGATCGATACGAGGTATTATTGACTAGTGATTCTCCTCATATATTGCAGCTGGGTACGAATTATTTTATTATTTATCGGTGAAATACAATGAACATCTGTAGATCTTATGCCATCTCATTTTGACGTAATCGTGCAGATATAATAAACTTACCGATTCGTATCACATAGTAATAATATATTATACACACCTATAATATAATATGATTGGAATATAGGTATCTATTAAAAAAAAATATATCAGCTCTTCATGATATCATTTGAGGTCGCGATTTATTGTTGAAAATAATGTCAAAACCATGATTAAACATGACAATTAATACTTGCGTTTGGCGGGGAATCAGAAATGTCTATATGTGTGGGCCCAAAATAAAATAAAAGTTCTATTTCAAATACATATTATAATATTATATATCAAATTGTTCAGACGAGCAATTTTAAACTTCAAACTTATGTCTTTTTCGTAATGAACAATTTTTAACGAATCTCAAATATAAAAATTAATAAAGCTAAAAAAAAATAAGTTGTAATTTGGGTTTGTTTTTTGCAAAACTTAACGTAAAAAAGATATAATACAAAAAATTTCAATTAGGACCAAAAAGTTCTACAAAAAGTACGTTATGATTGTGATATTTTTTTACTTAGAAACTTTTTGTTCTGAATTTAATGTGTACTTTCCGGAAAACAAAATGTGGTTAAACAAACGACGATATTACGTAATATTAAAATCAAAATAATATAATGGTACTATTATTTATAGAATTTTCTTATTTTTAATAATAATATCATTATAATATCATAATTATAAATAATATTGTGCTATAATATCATCTAATTACATCAGAATTTCAGTTCTATGATTGACACTTGGCACAACGAATCAAGATTTTCAAGAATAACAATTTGAAAGGTTTACTTTATAGTTGATAGGTAGTACTATAATAGTTACGTACCGACTCATATTTAAGTCTGATATAAGTCGGTTGTTTCATTGGTAGGTATATCAAACAATATTTTAGTTTTTGAACCCATGCGTATCGGTAGACTACAATTATTTCCGTGAAATGTCGAATATGAGATAATTTAGATAATTTCACAAGGGATAAGTTTTTTAATATTGATTTTCAGTACATATTTTACCCTCAAAGCTGAACTTTGACTAAAAATATCCAATAGATTTTCCAAACGATTTCTGGTTTATTGCGATTGCATGAAATGAGGTAGTGCTGAATTTTAAGTATATCTGTGCTAGAATATGCAAGTATGAAGTGCTGCTGGGTGAGTTTTCCTAATAATCATTTAAACACCAAAAACCCTTCTCCGCATTTACGGCTTTGAATAAAAACTGTTGACGAATAACAAAATTACAAACATTAACAATTTTGAAACATTAATATTAATCAAGTACAGTCATCTCGTCTGTACACGGCTATAGGTTAATGTTAGTCAAAATTCAATCGATGTTTCGTCGTCGTCATCGAAGTTTTTTTCTTGTACACACATACAATATTATACACTAAATAATATTTACATTTTACATCGAGGAGGCGAGTGTTGTTTTAAATTATTGTTGTAGATGTGCGTGAAAAATTTACCCACGTGTAAAATATTAAAATAGTAGTAATAACGTTTGTTTTGTGCTCGCTTTGAAGAGAATACGCCATTTTATACGCTCGTCAGAATTGTCGACGACATAAATATTATGCGTTGGGCGGGATTACGACAAAACAGTACAGCTCGTTTTGGTTGGCCGATCACGAAGTGGTATGTTACGGTCTGACGGTGGCTAATATCATATCCGATCTTATTATTTATGCATAATATAGTCTTATTTTATGTTGTGCCTATAAGTACTATAACATATGTGGTACACTACGTGTAGCCATTTTATATTTTTTTCTCCCAAAGTCAAAAATATCGAAAACTACATGCACGTAACAATATTACTTCATACCTACATAATATACAGTATAATATTATGTTAAAATTAATTGGAAAGTCAATAGCTCTAATTCAAAATATAATGTAGATACTGTTGTTTTGTTTATTTTAATTTAATATAATGTGACTAAAAACTTCCCATTATCTTGGTCTGAAAAATAAAATTCAAAAATAGAGTTATTTATTTATAATAATATGGAAAAAAAAATTTTGAAATCGGTTGAATTTTGAATGAAGGAAAGCAGCTTAATTTTTCAAAAATACAGCATTTTACGTATGTATTGTAAAATTGTAAGGTTTTAAGTTTTCACATTTATGACTAATACTTATACTATCCAATAGGCAACAGGTAGCAATTCAAAATAAACCACTCGTTGAAATGTTATGTAATATTTTTTATTTGTTTTTATAATATTGTTCTATATGCTCACCGTGAACTGCTATAACCAAGTTAATTTTTATAGGACCATGATCTATTTGTGACGAAATTAACGTGTTGCGGGAAATATATAGCACATTTTTTAATTATATAAAATTTGACTTTCCGGTAAACTTTTTTTCTGTGTAAGATAGAAAAACGTATGAGAAATCTTGCATCTATTTGATTTTAAAATCTTGCATAATATAAAAAAAAATCCTTTTTATAAAATTCTAATTCAAAATAATTTACAAAATATCGTAATTTTGATTAATTTTGTTATAATTTTAATTTCACACGTTTTTTGAAAAACGAGTTTACGCGCAACTTTTTTTTAATTACAGTATACATAAAAACTTACGAGGAACCTCTTGCATTAAATTTCGAAGTTTTTTGACAGCGGAAAATGTTTTTATCATCAATAGTTTCAAAAAACTGACAAAAGTCAAAAATTTTTTATTCCTATAAAAATAGCTCAAAAACAGTATAATACTATTTAACGACATTTCTGATAGATACTCATATTTTATAACAAAGGTGTATATTACACGCATACTAGTCACATTCCTCCCTCCTCATTGTTTATGATACTGATATAAATATGTATGTACTACCCAGATTAGCGCGTATACAGAACGAGCGCACGCCATATTATATACGATCGGCGAGAAGCTATTTATTATTATTGTTGCTAAAATAATATCATAATTATTATAATCTAAAGATTTTTTGTTACGTTCAAAGAATGATGTAGGTATATAGTACCGGTGTTTATTGGCCGTCTGAAAACGTAAAAATGCACTGTTTCGCACCATGCGAATGGCGGTTCAAAGAGAATACAAGCATGACCGCGTTGCGTCCGTCAACGTATCATTATTTTAATATTATAACTATTATTACGACACAAAAAGGTTAAACGCGTTTTTGTTATTCCCATCCTGTCGTTAAAATATTTTTTTTCAGTGACGTTGGAAAAGGGAAGCGGGTACAAAATCACGGGTGCAAAAACGAAACAGCGGTGGAAAAAAAATAAATAACACTACTGCTTTCCGCCAGGACATAATATTATTTATTTTGTTGTTTAATTAATTTACAATGTAAATTTAGACTTACTGGCCATTACTACAAATATTGACAAACTTCAAATTTGATACTCTGTCCATTGGCATACATTTAATAATCAACAGGTTTCGGTGTTACCAAATTAAATATTCGCCAAACATTTTCCTAATTTCCAAATCACGGTTAAGTATATGATTAAATAATGAAATACATACATCGATGGTACTATTATAATGCCCTATCATAATAAATAATTTCAAATTTATTCAAAATGTATATTATGTGATTTTAATTCGAATACTTTTTATTCTTATTTCTTCTACCTAATTTATTTTATGGATCACTGATAGTAGTAAATCACCTGGCAGTTTATGTTGTAATAAATCAATAAACGACAAGGAGCTGCTATTGTTAAACACTCGACGAGAATAGAAGGTAATGACGTCGATTTTTCAAAATCGGCATTCCAGGAAACGAGGAAATAAAACGAAAAAACAATATAAAATAAACCGACAGACAAAACCACGTTCATTAATTATTTATCGTCTCGTCAAGTGTAAACGCTAACAATTTAATTATCTGTATTATGCATGTAGTGTAGGTATGTAAACAACGAATCCTGATAGACTGTATAAAAATCGTTTCGATTCGGTGCAGTGCTGTTGCTGCGCATAATATAGGTATAGTAATAATATATAATATAATATATGTATAATATAGTTAAATTTTACATTTTATATTATAATGAAACATACATCATACAGCAGTGTACATCACTACGGGTAAATGCACACCAATAAGCAAAAACAATACGAACAAAACATTGTATTAATGTGTATTATTCGCCCCGTGTGTAATAATAATACGGCGGAGCGACGGCTGCTGGCTCGCGCTCGTCATCGGAGTTCATGATATTATAATTTAGTGACAACGCGATAACGTTAAACGTATGTTATTGACTCCTCGAAGTACAAACGGGGTCAAACATGATCACCCCCGTCCATTATTTCCAGTAATTGTAAAAGTATATTATACGTATGGTTATTAAGACGTATTATACCAGCACGTCTGCAGCTCGCCACGTCCTTTGTCCGACGTGTTCGAACAGCACAACAACAACAATGGTTGTGATTCGGGAGCTCCTTTTATAGTTCCAATGCCCAAAAACAAACTCGCAATAAAATAAAAAAAAAAAAAAAGAAAAATCATACCCACGTGTAAATGTCAAAAATAAATCCACCGCGTTCCCGTCAAAGGCCTCGTGTGCGGGTGCGGCGGAAACTCTGTCAATTATTATTTCAGAATTATACGCGTGTCGCACCTGATTTCCTCTATATACGCGGAGAAAAATAACGAGACGACAGTCACCCGCTTCCTCGTACCCACCCAACACGACTGCCGGGTCGTCCCGCGAGTATATATGCGACCTGCGACGGTTCTGCAGAGATCAAACGAACAAGTCACACTATATAATATTATGTGTAATAATAAAAACCTACCCTCCTCGCGACACCTGCAGCCCACCCACCCTGCCCGTTTTGTGCGCCTGCCTTCTTTTATTTACCCTCAAAGGTTGTATTCTATAATAATAATATATACCTGCCCGTCGTGTGTTAGCCAGAAATAAAAGCTCCGGCGGCGTGCGCGTACGACTGCATTACGATGATATTACGATCATTGCAGCCATTCGATTGCCGAAATTTATTTATTGGACGATTCGTCGACTCGTCGTTTCCGATTCTGATCTCAGATTTCTATAATATAGTACAAGAAACACGTACGTCGTTTCAATGCCATACATAAATAATATTATGAACCTCCGAGAAGACAATCGTACGTACGTTTTTAGTTCGTATTATTAAAATCGCACGATACAAATATTATAATATTTAAATGTGTTTGTAAAGTGTGATTTACTACAAGAGTGTGAACTTACGTCGTAAAAATTAGGGTCGTCGATCTATTGCAGCTACATTACGAAATTATGATTTGTAAAAACCGATTTTCACTAACCACAATGATGTTTACAATAATAATTGTACGATAGAAAGAAAACTTTGATAATAGCAGCAATGTGGCTTTTTTCTTTATTCCGACAACGAATCAAAACTTTTTTAAAATATATTTCACTTAAAACGGCTATTAAGTCGCTACCGGCAAAAAGTCGACTAACTACCAAAAAAATAATAACATTTATATAAAAAAAAAAAATTGTATACTAGTGAAATAAAATCCGAATTCGGAAAAACGGAATTATTCGAAGACAACACAACAACTCGATTATAACATATACGCAAGTATGAGTAAAATTCAGTTTTCAAAGTTAATCCTCGGACGATGGGATTTCGAATTCGAACTGTAGTGTTATGTATATTATATTTTATGCAAAATAATTGCCTCCGAAAATGTCGTATTAGCCGTTCGCATGGGAATTGTCTGTACACGGCTACACCGATATTGATCGTGAACGGTTTAATAGTAATAATAATAATTGTTCTCGAATATTATATTATAAATTATAATTGCAGGTATTCTATAAATTATTTTGTGATATTTTACATAGACCGTCCAATAAAATATTATAATATTATAACATGTGTGCACGCGAGTACGTCATGTTATCATCAAACGTTTCACTCGTTTAATTAATTTTTTGCATGAAATCATTCTTTTAGGCAACAGACACGGGTCGTATCAATATATTATGTGGTTCATTATTGTATGAAATCGAAATAGCGTGACACCCGACATTCCGAACATTGCGACGTTCCGACATATAATCAGCAAAAGATATTTCTTATACAGTCGATGTGAGCAAAACGTATAGAGCCAAAATGTTTTATTTGAGTAAAACATTATTTGTTTTAATACGTGGCATAGAATTTCGCATCGATTTTTCAACGAATGGCGCCGATTTTAGTCCGGTTCGTAATTAAAGGAACGCGCGTGTGGCTCTGACGTTTGGATTTCGGACAACAATATAATTTAATTATTAATATTTCCATTGATTTAAAACGTGCCAACCCTATACATCATTACTAATGGTAAATCTATTATTGCAGTCAGTCGATTAACATTTCAAAAGAAAGTAATTAAATTGATTTTCGTACACTTGGCAATTAAAATAAAAATATGCAGTCGCAATGGCAGGCAAATTTGGTCGTTATAATAGCCCTGTATTATTATACTCATGTCTTACCGTACGTTTTATGGAATTGCAGGGAGTAATAATATAATATTATTATAATAAAATGTCGTTGAGCTCGTAAATAAATATTTTAAATTTTAATTTGATTTAATTATTATTATACTACTACGATACAAAACCGTACTAAAAAAAAAAATTATAAATAATAATAAAAAAATAAAATTATTAATATAATATATTGAATAATATATAAACAATACCTAAAATGATAATTATTTTATATTAAAGACGTTTGTACCGGCGCATGAGGTTGTTGAATGGTTTTTATATAAAAAAAAATAAATTATGTTTTGTGTAAGTATTATTAAATAATAATACTGGTCTAGTTCAAATTAAATATAATAGAGCTGATTTTTTTATTTTTATAGTAAACCGCTTGAAATTCTTACGAACGCTTTAACCGTGCAGCAGTTTAGATGGCTTAAAATTGTGTAATACATATTATTAGAGGCCCTCATAGACTCCCTCTCACCGTTTTTTGTCACTATTGTGTAGACACCTACGGTTCTGAATCTATTTAGATTTTGAAATATAATTAAAATACTTGTAGATACTTGTACATGGTTTTTTACAGCATTAATATATTATTATATAGGGTGATTAACCAGATATGTTCACTTCCATTTATTTTTCAATAATGCAGTTATTTGAAAATGATTTTTAGAATTTTTAAATATACTTAAAGAACGAATTTTCAAATTTTTGAGATTTTGTGTATTACTCAAAGAGTGTCTAGTTTGGAAAACCAAACTTTTGTTTTTCAAATCATATTATCCCTTCTTCCTCTTTTTCTGTAAATTATTTAGCTGATAATTTTTCTGAAAATTAAAGTTAAAATTCGTACGAGTAGTTAAGTTATTTAACTTTGTGTTTTAAGGGTTATAGGAGCTATGATAGTTTGAATATTTTAGTATTTAATATTAATCCATCGACAGTTTTTATTTGTAAAAATTGACGGAGTACCTTTAATAAATACTAGATTCAATATCACATCTACTTTATATTTTTGTATTATATCATTTTTAAGGAATATTATTCTTACAGAATAAATATTTCAATAACTGAGAAACTACTCGTTTAAATTTTGAATTAGGGACATCAATATTTTCAAATAAAATATAATCTATTCAATAATTTACAATAAAAAAAGCAGGGTTCTCATTTGAAAAACAGAAGTTTGTATCGCCACAGGAAACTCCTTAAGTAGATAGTACAAAACATCTCAAGAATTTTAAAATATAGTCTTTAAGTATATTTAACGATTTAAAAAATCAGAATTTGAATAAATTCATTTGTATAAAGAAAACAATGGTCAGTATTTGCACGCATACTTTTAAATTTAAATTAGTAGCTTTCCGAACTGATTAGATACAATAAGTTTTTTGTGTGTCTTTGTGTATTATATACACGAACGACGAATAGAACGCATTTAAAGTCAGTTTTTATAAAATATACGTATATAACACTCTTGTATATTTATTTTGCGAATTTATCGAATGAGAAATTATTATTATAATCGCGTAAATAGACAATTTTTCTTCTAAAAAGAAATTTGAAACTTTAGCCCTTGGGCAATGTTCATAACAATTTTTTGTAACCAAATAGCAGTCGTATGCATCCTATCATTTTAAAAACCAACACTAGCTATTTGTATTGATGTAATAAAAACGAGAAGACGAGAACTTATTGACAATTATACCAATCGGCAACTTAACTAATTATAATATCTGCTAAAAATCTAAGATAATGACGAAAAAAATGATATTAAAAAAAAATGTTTTGATCTATAACAATTCAATGCAAAATGGAACAAAAATATATTAAAAATTCAATTTTATCTTAGCACAGTAATGTATGTACTTATAGTGGTAAAAATTAATTCAGAAATGAAAAGATTAAAGACGATAATGGTCGGATTGATCACCGTGTTTACCTATATTGGACGTGGATATTTCAAAGCGTGCGTATAGATCGCGATATCTTACGGAAGAGTTCGATCACAGTATTATCCGACATGGGTACCTGTAGCCACGAAATAGTATGCCTATCATTGAACCGAAATAACTGAAATATAAAATTGTTTAATTTTGTATAGATTGAATCGGATTTTTGGTGTTTGTACAAATAACTGCTATATTATATTATGCGCGGTAAACATTTTTATACATTGTACATAATATTATATTATATTATAAATATGAGTATGTATAGTTTCGGCCGCACTTTGAAGTATAGGCACAATTTCGAAAATGAAATGTCGTTATATTATTATTACGAGTACTATGATTATATTACACGTGATTCCTGTCCGATTAGTCGCGGCAAGGGGCGCAGGATGATTTCACTTTCTTTTTCCAGGATCAAGGTCGATCCGGGTGACCCACCGAAAATCAATAATCAAAAACGTGATCCGATCCGGTCACGGATATGTATAATATTACACAGCGGCCGTTACATAACCGCTTAATTCGTTTGTTGACACAACGATAATAACAATAATAATAATGATGATGGACATTTTAGATTACCGTCGGAGAAACCGTGCGTCCGGTGTGTTTGTACGCGGACAGGAACGTGCCGTCTTGCGATCACGTGATTCATAGCAATCACAACAACCACCTGCAGAAAGTCCCGCGACCGACCAACTCTCGGGCGTCCACCGGTCGTCGATTATGAGACGTATATTTCATCGAACCCGATGAACCGGACGCAAAGATCGAGCTAGTCTCCAACGGAATATCATAGCGATATCACGATAAATTAATAAAATTCAGGGTGTTTCGTAGAGAATGTCCGTGTTTCAAATGATATATTTAATAATGCGTGCATTTCACTTGTAAAATTGAAATGGGTACCGATCAAAATTGACGATTATCAAGTTGGTTTTGCGAATCATTTTTCACAAAGTTTTAGTATGTCCCACCCTCTTCCACCTAGCTGACGGTTATGAGGTTGCAACGATAACCAAACTCGTCCCGAACCCACCCTGACTTGCATGTCAAACGTGATTAAACCGACGACGGCCTTTTCGATTCTTTCATTGTCAGTATGTTCTTCGATAGAGTTGTTAGCCAAGGTGGACGACAAACCAGAAAATCAGCTGCAAGTTCGTTTGACAATAACTGAGATAACAATAACTGACACCACGCTACGATCAAAACCCAGGGAATTATGATTTTTTTGAAACAGGGACGTTCTTTATGGAACTTTCTGTTTGATATGCCTACAAGATATGGGTAGACAATAACAATATTATTAATTTAAACATATTGGTTTGTGTGTTATTATCATATGATTTCGGACCGATAGAGTCGAAACGAAAAAACACCGAATTGTATAATATAAAATGAAACAAGTCCCTTCTGCAGTTGCTACAGAACTGCGGCGTAGTTTTGTCGTGGGCGTAGATAAATTATCGATTATCTATAATTATATGAATAAACCGGCAAAAAGCAAAGACTATTTTTAGAATTGCAGCTATATAAATGTTTTGTATATCTATTTTCTAAATGGAATTCAGGATATCCGATCTCGTAATTTACCGAAATAGCGGCTCGTATTATATAAATAGGCTGTAATTTATTGTATAGGTACGCTTTCACTTATTATTGCATTAAGAATGCCGTACAAGGACACATCCAAACGTGATTTCATCGAAATAGAAAGGACGCTTAAACTTATGAATAAAATGGCCAACAGGCCATCCATTCTTTGCAATTTGTCATATCAGTGTCTATGTTCGCCACTAAGTCTTTAGATTAAGACGGTGTTTCCACAACTGAAGTCTCTCAAATTCCAAAATGGATTTAATGAAAACTCATTATATTCATAATACACAACGAATAACCACGAGGTGTTTTGTGTCTTTGGACTGGCCAAGGTATATTAGTAATAACTCTTGATCAGTTAAAAAAGTTTTAGAAAAATAAGTACCTAATAACTTATTATTTGTTTTAAAAAATCTACTGACTCCCAGTATTAAATATTTTGGACAAACAAGGGTTAGGTATTATAGTTGCTAATATTTATATAAGTGAAAAAATGGTTCAATAAATAATAATTACCACTGAAGGTCAACCCTCCTATCGTGTTCTATCTGTAGCTATTGGCTGTTAAACCAATCTAAATGTTAATACGAATAATAATATAATATTATAATATTTACGATAATTATAACAATAATTATTAATTACGATACTATGAATCATGCATAGACATATATTATATAATAATCGTGCTATAATTATATGATTTAATTTTTTTTTTATAGTAAAAAGCCTTCCAGCTAAAAATCCTACATAACATTATATTTTGCGCGCATCTGTGTTAAAATCATTTGGTGTTGGACCTTCTGACTCATATCCAGCAACAAAACTATGTGTACGTCTAAAGGTATGCGAGTATACGCGTTATCGCTATCACTGCGCTTGGTGCGTTTACATGTTTGAATTATATAATAATATGGTATCAAATGTTTTATTTATACCAAAATGCATCTCGTCCTGTCCTGCCTGTGTGCAGATCGAATACGTGACGTTAACTTTTAATCAAAAAGTTAAAAACGAATTAATGCGCGTAACGATAAAATTACATTATTATTACACTCACTCACCCGCACACACACAGAATATATAGACCGAAGGCACAGCTTGTGGGCGGACGTGATGTGCGCGAGTAAATTATTATCATTCGCCATTTGCGGTGAGTATGCGGCAGATGAGGGGGGGAGGCGATGCACACCACCCTTATTTTCCAATATATACGTACGTGAAAACCCGATAACGTCCAAAGCTATATAACAACTGCTTTATCGTTATTTTGAAATATAATAATATAACATTCGACGTAACCCGATACAGCGGCTGGCCGTCGTCGAGACGTTGATACATCATCATTACTATATTATATTATTTATGATCATGCCAGTGTCCGTCAATCGTCGAGCGAATCGCAGTTGCCAGTCGGTGTTTTCTTTCGATTGAAGTTCAGGGAAATAAAATATAGTATACCGATTCGAATAACTCTGTTCCCTCGTACACATCGATGGAATATACGAAAAAAAAATAATAGTGGTACAATATTATTATAGTTGTTATGAATTTTTGCGATGTACATAATATTGTTTTATACGATTTTCCTAGGGTCGATCGAGGTCACAGTCAGGTTATCCGTCTTTTGATCTAAATCGTGTACAATAATATTATTATGATGTTTAATGTGTACGTTTGGACTATAAGAAAAAGTGACGAGTCAAGATTGAGGATTTTTGAAAAGAAAATACTAAGAAAGATATATGGACTATGCCGGGACCCGCAATCAGGAGATGGCGTAAAAGACATAATGATGAGCTATGTGACCTATATAACAGACCGGACATAGTTAATGAAATAAAAAGAAAAAGACTGGAATGGGTAGGTCATGTGTAGGGGAAATCTGAAGCCATAATAAAGACGGTTCTGCAAGAGAATCCAAGAAGAAAAAGACCGTTGGGAATACTCCGAATGCGATGGGAGGAATGTGTCGAGAAGAATATAGCAGACTTCTTCTCGGATGAAGATTGGCATATATTAGCGCAAAATCACGATGAATGGAGGCGTTTATGTTTGAATGTGTGGTCTAAAAGGCCGTAAACAAAAAAATAAATAAATAATGTGTATATGGTGTATCATTTTAATTTGTGGTACGATGACAAATCATTTGAAACAAACAAATAAAATACAAGTTATAATAATGTGTATGCGAGAAGTGAACGTACTATAATTTAGTGTTTGTATAGAAATTGTTTTGAATATCTGCCATTTGTATTTTGCGAGATCAATTTACACGGAAATGGTATTTGGAACAGTTATGTATTATATTATATTTTATTGATTCAAAGTTAAGATGTTAGTGCTCGTCTTGTTATTAATAATATATGAAATACTAACGTTTTTACGAAATTGTTATTATTTATTTTTCTTTTACTTTAATTTTGGTGTGTAGTAAAGATGCCATTTGGAATATATATGTTTATTGGTTTGACCTCGTTCAAAATCGACAAAAAACATGTTTTGCATTTTTTTGTACCGTTTAAGGAGTGTCCTATGGCGATGAAGCTTCAGTTTTCCAAATGAATACCACCTTTTTTTTTACATTAAATTATTCAGCAGATGATTTTAAGAAAATATCAATTATTCGAAAATATAGTCTTTAAGTAGTCATATTTAAGAGTTCCAGTATTTTGAATTACTGTGTTGTATCGAAGAAAAAAAAAAGGGTTAGAATCGGGCGAATCATCCTGTATATAGTATATGTATTGTATATATCAAATATTTTTACAGTAATAAAACAGTACCTGCACTAGGATTTGCATTTTTCTTAAGTCCATCCTCTCTTGTACTCCACGGGCGCTGCAATAACTCCATAGGACCATCATTCCACCAAAGTATATTATATGAAACATGTAGAAATATTGTATTATTAAATCCGGTTAGATGCTACCGCCGCCGCCGCCGTAAAGTGTACGAAAATAAAAAAAAACCAAAATAAAAACCCAAAAAATCGAAACTCGCGGAAAGGGTTTGGCGGAAGTTCGCGTGATATTGTGCATGACGACGGTGATATGAGACAGGTTGCATCAGCAGCAGTATGTGCAGCTCTGTAGCAATAATATACGGTAAGTATAGTACATCTGTCGTATCCGATCGTTATATATATATATGTGTGTGCACAACAGCTCATTACATATTCACTCGGGCAAATACGACCCTGGCGACGAAAACTTTCCGAAATACCCTCGTCGGTGTATATATATATAAGGACGAGAGTTGATGGCTGGTCGGGTATGGGCGGTGGTCGCGATCGCGGGAACAAAAAACAAATAATAATAATACCCGAAATTTCGATATGTACGCCGATAACCGAATGTCGAATTCGAAAACTCTCACGCGGTTTTCTGGTAACCTATATATATATATAGAAATATATTGCATAATGCAGCAATATATGTATGTAGTATAGAATATTCTTGCGTATTTATGATGTCGAGCACAAGCGCGAACCTCTGAATATAATATTGTAATAAAAAATATTATTTGGTTGTATTGAACTACGATTGCGCAGTGGCCAAACCAAGATGACTGATCAATCGCGATCTGCCGCGGTCGATATAACGCGGCATTATTAATATCGTTATGTTGACAACCGTATTTGTCGAAAACCCAAAACAGATATTTGCAAAAGCGTTTTTTTTTTTTTTTACAGTAATACATAATTTTCTGACGAGGAATGTAATAAATACAGAGAGTAAATATTGTTCGACAAAGACGACGATATTTTTTTCCTCTGAAATGTTACTTAAATTCTTCAAACACAGTATTTCTTTTTCTTTTTAATAACAATATAATGTCTGATTTTAGCGAGTTTTCGACGGAAAATAAGCGAAGGCTGGGAAAAAAATATGAAGCAGCCATTTATAGACATAAAAAAATGTTATTAATTTCTAAGAAAACAAATTGAAACTTTAATATTCGTTTCATATTTTTTAAATTTATTAAAGATAGTGAGATACATAATATAAATTGCCGCCGGCCGACCTTGGCATAACTGCAGATATTCTGCAGTTAATATATTTGTTGTACACCATAGCCGAAGGCGCGTAATAGCTTCAAAATTATTTACGAGGCGTGTTGAAAGTCCGTGTTAATTTTTTACTATTATCATGAATAAGTCTTTTTTCATTTAAAATACTAATTTTAATGTGAAGCAGACGAACTATAGTTATAATTTATGGCGAGTGACGCTGGCACCCGTAAGTTTAAAACTCAACTCAAAAACCACATCAGTATTTGTTATACAATTTGTACAAATTTGTAACCACAATTCCAAAATTTGAACACCCTCTCATCACGAATAATAACCAAAATCGATTTGCGGATGCGCATCACGTGATGCGAAACTATTTTCTTGTTGATCAAACATGATGGTAAATATTTTTGAATTTGGTGATGATATTGCTTCAAGTAGTAGATGCAAAAGTCGGAAACTTGGTGAAATCAATAATCAAATCATAATACATGGTATTAATTATAATTTGCATATGTGTAATTGCGTTTGAAGGTCCAGAAAAAGGCGATCTAAGACCAACTCATGGCCATTATGTTGCATATTGTTTAAGGTTCAATGAGCAGTGGAAGTCTTATGATGATATAAAAGACCAAGTATCATTAAAATCACCTAATTTTAAAGTGAATGCTAAATAATTGTATTATTTTTATCAAAATTATTATGTTGTTAATTATTAAATATTAATACTATTTTTGTTATAATTATATTATAAACTGTTCTCATGAGTTAGGTATGTTTGATATTATCTATACCTAGGTGTTTTATAACTTGTGCCTAATCAATATGAAATATGTTAAATATTAAAACAGAAAGTATAGACACCTACCTTTCTAAATAATTTAATATTTGATTTAAAATATGTTATAAAATTGTGCTTAAGTTATAATTATTTTAGGTTTAGTATATTAAATTGTGGTAAGACACAGATACAAATATACTATATATTTTACTTATTTTTGTTTAAATATAATTTTTATTTTATATGTAGATACAAGCATTATTTATATAAATTTGTTTAATCAATGATACAAGTAAACAAATAACAATTACTTCCTAATAATAATATACAAAGGTTAAAAACTAAGCAAAATCGCTCACTTGAATTACTGTATATTAAGTATCGAGTACACTTTTTCATTTAATAGGTCACTCTAATATTATATGTGTTACATTGAATTCTAATTAATTATATTACAATTTAAATTTGATTTTATTTACAGATAATTAAGATAATTAAGTAAGATAATTTTTATTTTTCGTAGTAATCACAATGTGCTAAAAATAATCACATTAGGTGATTTGTAACCATTGGTGTTTAAGTGTATGTACCTAGGTACTGTGTACTTAGTCTGTTTGCCGTGTGCAGTATAACTCACAGATCTTTATATCTATATAAATTATAAATTTTATATTTTATAGACATAAGTAAAAAAATAAAAAAAGTTCATAAAATGTTTTGCCCGCGAACCTTTAATACATAAATATATGGCCAACTGGTAAATTGAGTTGAGACCACTCCCTATTGTTGTAATTTTGAAAATTGCCGTTACAAATTTGTACAAATTGTATAACAAATACTGATGTGATTTTTGAGTTGATAAGCCAAATACATCGAAAACCGGGTGCCAGCGTCACGTGACGCTGGCACCCTCAAATTGATTTTTGCTATTACTCGTGATGGGAGGGTGTATACATTTTCGAAATGTGGTTAGAAATTTGTACAAATTGTATAACAATTATTAATGTGATTTTTGAGTTTTGAAATTATCAAACTTGCGGGTGCCAGCGTCACACACCTGGAGACGTGGCAACATTGTTTGTAGCTGCAACATGAACCTTGTTACGATATTAGTTATCCAGAAAAGGCTTTCTATTCCTTATGGATAAGTTTTTCGTAGCTGGAGGTTATAGCACTTGTATATGAGGTGTTTATCAATAAAATACACGTTTGGTTTGTATATCTAGAATAATTATTATATATTAAAAAGTATTTTACAGTTCCTTAAGATCACTGTTAATATGTGTAGGTATCGATGAGTTCGCTCCTGTTGGTCGTGTCTGTCGAACTGAATTGATTACATTATACATGGTGTGTGTTGGCGATAGGCCTTACAATTATGCGTGTGTGTTAATATTATTGTATCGGTCAGCAGTTGATCGTACATAATGTAGAATTTATATATAATATACATAGGTGTCATGTAACATACTTATAATATTGTTACATAGCATTCACTTCGATGTTATATGAATTAAGACCTGCATTATTATTTTCTTTTTTTACGTCATCCCGTGTTAAATTAGTACCATTGATTAAGTATACTTAATTAGATACATCTAATACACATAGTATCAGTGTGACAATGACATCTTCATCAGTATTTTACAGACGACTCAATTGCACGCGAGTAAATGGATAAGTGAAGAGTCGCTACTACAAACAATGATACCTACTACAGTTGCAGCATAAAATAAGTAGTGGCAAACATTGTAAGACGTGTTGCGATGATATGCGATTGTGAAACATATTTCACGGATAATGGACGAGATTTAACACTTTTAACTGCGATTTCGTTTTAGTATGCCGCCACAGCACATCGCAACTATGCACTGAGCTTTAGCCACCCGTAGAAATCCGAGCCTTACATAATCAGTATTGTGTTTTCAGATCGTTTCAATTTATTGTTTTAAATTGATATTTGTAGAATAGTTTAATTATAATAATAAATTATTACTACAATTAAAATTATCAATGATCGAGAAGCACTACACATAAAGACGCTTTTCTAACTTGTAAAGATTTCTTCAAATTGCTCTCACACGCAAAGGTAGTTTTTCAAGCGTGTGCGGCTTATAAAAATTGTAATTTACAGTTTCCTTAGAGCGATTGCGAATATTAACAATAGTAAGTAAATTGTAAATGTACAAGTTAGTATTATAGTTTATTTAAAAGTTTTGTTCATAAATATATTTAGGAAGACTAGTTTTTGTGTTTGACGATGAAATTTCATGTAAAGAAAAAACAAAAATGGGTGACAAAACTGGTGTGCTAATGAAATCACAGGAGATAAAAAATAAGTTAACACTATAGTTAAAATAATGATAAAAATTGTAACTATAGTATCAAAATATTATAAATTTGAATAAATTTTAAAATTTCAGGTATATGCAATTTATAATTATAAAACCAAATACATGCGTAAATATTATAATTTATTTATCACAAGAATGTAGTTAAATTTTAACCATATTATATTATTATGTCCGTTGTACATTTAAGCAATTATACTGATTACTTATATACTTATGGCTATACATATTATGGTACGTAATAATATACATCTTGTATTATGATCTGTTCGATTTTCCCTTTAAGAGTAAATTCTTATATTAACTCATAATATTATCTCGTAGATTTTATTTATTGTACTATACATAGGTAATATAACTTGAATGTAAATATATAGTTATTTTAGATATTGATTCAGCTATATTTTAGTGAACCATAAAAATATAATATACAATATCGATAGAAATGAAAACTTTTTGTATCGTAACTTTTATCTGAAACAGTAAGGAAGAATTAAATAAATAAAATAAAACTTTTCTTTACATTTTTAGAAAAAATAATCTAAGACAATAATAATTATAAATTTTTCCAAACTATAAAATATATTTATATATACGATGAACAATTTTAGCGTACATTTATTATTGTCTGCTGACAAGCTACCAATACAGTTAAACTGTGCTTTCAAATGTACTTTCAAATAAATAATAATAAAAGTAATTTATGACTTTATTAGAAAATAATAAACGTTATTTTATAATATTTGTTTAAAACATTTTATTGTATTATATGTTATGTTAATGAACAATATTCATTTTGCAGACGGTCGGTTTTGTCATATTAATTTTGGATGCTGTATCGCCGTCACTACTCAAATAATTATCATTTTTCGATACAAATTAAATTCTTGTAATATTTTTTTATTATTTGTGTTGCTGCAATGATTTAATTAAAAAAAATGAAGGAAAAATATTTTCAGAATTAAAAAAATAAAGGTACATGGAACCATTAATTATTTATATACCTATAAAATATATTTTTTTGTATATAATTTACGTTAGATTATTATTACGTTTTCATTTGTGCTGTTGATTCGGAGAATTCTTAGCTACCCTCACTATGATCTACTGAAACCCCACTCATAACCTAAGTCCGTAAAAGAATTTTTTCTTCGTTCACGCAGTGATGTTTTTATACGCATAATAAAATACGTATAGTAAAATTGTTTTAAGAAAAAAAACACCATGATATAATTACGATATTAAAATATTCAGCAAATTTGTAACGCAGACAATAATGATTTCTGTAAAATAGATTTTCGTCTTGCTTGTGTATGGCGCAATCATTTTTTTAAAATATTATTATTATACTAATAATTGTTGTTAAAAATATGTATTCGTTTAATAATTTCCCGACCTGGTCAATATCCATAGAAAATATATTTTGAGCTCCAAGATCAAATTCACTAAAATGTAAAATGTGTGATTTAAATTTTTTAAATCGTCTAGAATATACTTATTATAAGTTTGGAAATAAAATTCTTGTGATAACCAAGCTGTTACAAAATTTAAGTAAAATATCTTGTACGAATTTAGGGTCTTACCGCATTACCGCTATTACTAGTAATTATTCTAGTAACTACGTCTATAAAAGTTAATGACTAAATTCTAAGTATATAAATAATAAAATAACACCTAAAAACTTTTTAAAAAAAATTAAAAATACCATAACACTTGTTGCATAAGTCTAGATCGTATGAACTTGTTATTTTCTAAAATTCATTGTAAGAGTTATTTTTTAAATAAAATATCCCCCTCTCCGTTCAAATAATTTTAGAAATCCAAATTCAAGCGTAATTAGACATATACAATAATGATTAAGCAGTTGTTATATTGTATCATATGGAATATTAAATTTCGAAGTCCATTGATAGTTAATTAATATTTTATCCGTGGAATTCGAGGAAGCCCGCCGCCGATATTACATGCTGGACTTACTTATAATAAACTCGCAAACAGTCTTCGATGACCTGTAATAGGTATATATATATATATATATAGGCATGTCATAACATATATATATATATATATACAAAATATGCTAACCTTAATCGAAAGACGAGTGGTAGAGATAATTATCGTAATCAATCAAATTGACAGACATATTAGCACACCATATATATATATATATACTTATAATATATATTATGGTGAATACAGGAAGTGGTCACATTCGCGCAATTAATGTACTCACTATAAATGATGGTCGTACATAGTGCACTGCAATTGGAGTTGTATGGCGTTAAACGGGACGCGATAGGGTTAGGAAATGATTTACAAGTCTCATACGTCGTTATACTAACTTACACAGACCTGTCGAATATAGTAGACACCTACCTCATATGCCCACATTATTGCACCTAGAGCAGCGAATTTGTCTAAACTCGTTTTTAGTTTACTCGCGTATATATTTTATATGTGGCCTGAATTTACTTTTGCTAGGCGCGAAATAATATTATTCCGACGTGTTGTGGTCTACTGATGATTACAATATTATAATAAGTATATACTCGTATATATGTCATCGGTTATCGGTTATATTATAATATATACGATAAAATGCGGTGCAAATCGAATAAATATAAAATATTTAAGCCTCGAACGAATAAAATAGATTTAGAATATTTAAACACTATTGTGCAGCAGTAGCTATAGTGCACGTTCGCTGTGTCATCATCTCTATAATAATATCATATAATTCGTATATACATCGTAAGCAAATAACATTTTAGTACGTGTGCACGGTGCCAGTCGAACGGATTTTCCCGCTAAATTATGAAGCATTATCGTTGTTATGAAATCGATATTGGAATAAAACCATAATATTTGTATTGTTTTTATTTCGGTTGTCGAGATTAACGACGAACAGTGGGCTGCAGAGGCGTAATGACGCACAGTGCACTACAATACCATTTCGTATCGACGCGACATCGCAAAAAATTATCAACAGAGGCTGAATAATACTTTAAACTTTCGTATTATTAATTTAAAAAGTATCGATTTTTTTTTTATTTTAGAAAATGTAAGATATTATATTCAAGCGCTCGGATATTGCCTTTATATTTTCATTCGGATGCCCATTGACGAAACCTCCATCAAATCATAATATTATTAATGGTAACACGTTAAATTTTTAATTTTGTAATATAAAACAAAATGTTTGTATACATAATTATTAAAAAAATATTATCACGTAGCCGAAATGGTTATTTTTTGTTACTGAGCATTTCAATTTTAGATCAAATTGATGAACTAGACAAGGGATATTTCGTGATATGTATGGTGTACGATACTACGATCCCAGTATCACACTCATCTATAATATTTGGATGATTTTATTAATAAAATGTTTTGTTATAATGAACTATTTATATACGTAATACAAAGAAATTACTCTGATAATAATAAAACGTGTTTTGTAAAACACCATAATGCATGACGTGATAATATCTATTAAATAATAGATTATAAATTTAATGTGATAAATACATGAATAGAAATTATATTTTTACAATATAAAACCTTTGTATATGTTAAAGCAAGAGCAATATTGATAAAATAGGGAAACAAATAAGTGTTTCAATAATTGTATAAAAATATGTAATTGTTAGTTGTTGCTTATTTTTTCATCACGGCGGTTATCTACTATATTATGACCTATCATCATTCAACATCATAATAAGTATAAAGTTCAGTCCATTTCACATACGTCATATTACAGAATTGATATTACGCTTCATGCGAAAGCATCAGAAACTTATGTATCTAAGTAATTATAATTATTATTTTTTATATAAATTTTACTTGATCGTTCATCAGATCGACATAGTGATGAGTTATTTTATATAATACAAAATCGAAAGTATTAAAATATTATAAAAAAACTTGGCGTTCAAATGTACAAAATACACCAAAAGCGACCCGAGGGTATCGAAAGTTAAAATAATAATACAATATTATCAAGTTGTAGATTTACGATAACGGAAGTCGATGGTTTGTATAATACATTCCGTTCTGCAGACGAAAGAAAAAAAAAATCACCGACTGCACTCTTCACAGTCGACGGTCGTGCGTATTCGAAACGTTTGCGGAAGGGTGACCGCGAGTCAAAGGTTTGGCCGGAAATCATTACTCGCGCTCGCGAGTGGTGTATATACCACGGCCGGTGTTGTACCATTACAACAGCACAGTCGGTAAACAGTACCTCTGACGATTATTTCCTTCGGGGCCGTGTATATCCACTTCAGACGCGCCGCGGGGATGTAGAAGGTCGGAATGCACGGGGGAAAAAAAAAAAAAAAACGGCGTAAAAAAATTCTAAAAAACTTTAGACGCGCGCGTCTCCGACAACAACGTTTTATGACCGCGGAATACGTGTTTTTTGCGCCTGGCGTGCGAGTGGGCAAATGCCGAGGGTGGGCGTGAGAGGGGGTGCGCCGGGAGCGGCCAAAAGCCTAAGCGCATTAATATTCCGCCGGTGGAGGCAGCGGGCGGGTGGCAAAAACTTTCCACGCGCGCACACGCACACGCACACACACACACACACACATTTCGAGGAACGCAGTGTGAGGCGGCGGCGGTCCAGATGGCGATGATAATGCGAACCGATTTGCCCGACGAAATTGTTGTATGCAGTGCAGCTATGCCGAGTATGTATATATAATATTTTATGGGACGGGTGCGACGAGAGGCGCGAACGGATATACCGGAGAAAAAAAAAATGAAAAATATAACAATAATAAAACCGACCAGATCTCGCGAATATATATATATATATATATATATATTAATAATATTGTATTGCAGTATTGTATATTATTTTTTTTTTTTTTTGTGTTCAACGTAGGCGGACCATAATATGTATCGTTATAATGTGACGCAATACATTATCCGTTACCCGTTCTGCGTTCATCGACCACGGAATAAGAAGCTTCGTCATTATGCCGATTTAGTAGGTACTATAATACTCGTGTTATAGACAAATATTCACGGGATCAATGATAATGTAATATTATCAGAATATCCAGTATGATTTTTATTATATCACGTGACAAAAGATTTTTTATTTTTATAAAGATATTAATTGTAAATAAACTATATAAACATTTAACACTCTCCAAGTATTATGGAATCTATTGATATAACTTTTATTGAAAACGGTCCAGTAAGTTTTGAGTGTATTGTGGATAAACAAACATTCACTTTTAAATTTTATTTGGTTTTTCGAGTAGCATTTCAAATGATTTTCAGTAGGTGCTGTTTATTGACAGATTAGACATCCAAAGATAGTTTAGTTATGTGCGACATTCAAAAATCATATGAATGAATGATAAAAATCTAAAATGATAAATAATATCTACAACTAATAGCAATCCGGCGTATTATGGAAGGATCGTGGTTGTACTCGATTACTCTAGAACCGTCTCCAACAGTAGTTAAGAATAGTAACATACAAAATGATACACAGCACAACAATTGAGATGAAATGAAAAAAAATAATTAAACTAATTTACATCACCATGTGTTAGAAACTTATGGAACTTACAAATAATTACAACCCGTTGTTCTATAATAAACATTTAATTTGTAATAAAAAACTATTGAGGTCATTAATCGAGATAAAAACCATCTTATATCTCAAGTTGGACCAACATTTTGACACATTAAACAAGATGTTATCAAGATCAGTTAAATAGTTTCGGAGTGCACTGCGGATAAACATCGTGACGCTAGATTTATATATATGTATATATAAGGATATATTATATTAATAATATAATTATATTTCAGTATGTCAGTATTGTATATTATATTTTTATATTTAACGTCGGCGGTTCATATGTATCATCATGGTATGATGCATAATAATGATTATCCGTCACTCGATCTGCGTTCATCGACAACAGAATAAAAAGCTTCGTCATTATGCCGATGTAGTACCTATTATAATACTCGTGTTATACAAATATCGACGGGATCAATTATAATGTAATGTCATCAGAATATCCAGTATGATTTTATATCATGTGACGTGCGTGGATTTCTGCCGAAGGATGTCTTAATATAATACTCACATGCGGCAATTTCCCGCCTCGAATATCACATTACCGGAAGTCCAAACAGCACGGCACAAAATGGGTCGTTTTTGAGTTACACGTGTGTTTTTCAATAGATACCCATCACCTTATCTTTACGACGGCGCCATATGTATAATGTAATAATCATCGTGATTACTATTTGTTGGTCTCGAATTATTCGACAATATGATGTATAATACCTATGTAACTTTCAACGGTCATATTTTTTGTGCGTGTACTATCAATTTAAAAAATATTTAATATATTATGTATTATTTTTGTTTTGTACATTAAACAGTTGGAGTCTCAACTGACAATTGCCACATTACAGTTTATGGCGTTCTTTCAAAAAAAAAAAAAAGTTTTTGTATTAAGCTTTAAACGGTTATTATAATATAATTAGGCTATAATATATTATATGAAGTTGTGGCATTTTTAGATTCAATATTTATGTAAAACTGGCTTATAAGGATCTTAATCAACAGAATTATTGCATTTGCATTTTATAAAAACAACCGTTAACCATCCTTATCAATATGTATTCTGGAAATAAAGCGTATAACGCAACACCTAATAATGAAATAGCAAAATATAGAGTCAAGTCAATGTTTAGATAATTCTTGAGCCATAGACGTATTTGAGGTGCAGTTATAGTGTAAACTGAATCACGAAAGTCTCATATGATTAATATCATTTTTTTATTCAATATATGAATATTATAGCGAAGGCTTTGTTTTAAGCGTGTCGATATGTAGTAACGAGTACCTATATTATTATTATATTTTCGTAAAACATATTTGAACGGCATTGTCAGTACGATTTTGGTCGGGGTTTTCTTCGCACACGTTCATTTTATTCCGTACACGAGCCGAGCCCTGCGACGAACGTGGCAAAAGGGTTGTGCGGGAAATGCGTGTGCAGTCGTAATGCGATTTTCCGATCGGTAATTATACGACGAGGACCAGCACCTCCCTCTCCCCACCCCATCACCACACTGTATAATTTAAAGGCAGCCTATGATAATTTTCTGTGCATGAAAGCCGCGCACACCTCTATCGATCCTGCTTGATCCGAATACCTTATAAGTATATAACATTATGCTGCACAGCAGTGTATATACACTATAGTATATAGTGCGTTTTCTCCGTCGGGTGGTTTTTTTGTTTTTCACTTCGTTTCACCCTCGTGATTTTTTACGATCGTATCGGCGATAATCGCTTACCCGCGTTTTATTGTCGTTCCGCAGTGGTTTTTTTTTTGCCGCGAAAGACGCGTATCCACCGGGGAAAAACGAAAAGTTTTATTCTTGCGCCGGACGATCTGCACACATAATGTACACACAGGACCTTCTTGTATATATATATATATATATATATATATATATATATATATATATATACATCGCACACGAAGCTGATAGAGTTAGCCGTTGCTATGTATATAGGTGTAATCGTACCCGGAGGAGCGAGCGATGTTATAATAATATATGCGCGGCGGTGGCGGTTAAAAAACGCGCGTTTTACGAGAGGACGAGATTCGATCGCAAAGGCCCGCGATCGCAATGGCCAGCACGTACCTTTATAATAATATAATACGATGTTCGTGGCCAGAGCTGAAAAAGGTCGTCATAATATTAAACTGCTGCTACATGACTTCGATTTATACCATGAATATGTGGTGGTGGACGTGTAAAGTTATCGCTTGAAGCAAAAAACCGAAAGAGTAAAAAATAAACAGAAATCCAAATTCTTTCAGAAGTCGGGACGCGATCAAAAAAAATGTCTGTTTACATTGATGAAATTGGAACAAAAAAGTAGTAGGTATACGAGATGACTTAAAAATGTATTGTTAAACAGAACATCGCATTCAGAAATATACACTTAAATGTCCCCAAGAAAAAAAGAGGTAAAAAATATCGGCTGGTACCTCATTAAAATAATTTTTTCGAACAAAAAAGAAACACTCCGACGTCCCTATCCTTATTTCAGCAATCTATTATTTTGGGACGATCCTTGCGATAATACAACAGATTATAATACATAAACTTTCACATGCTATTTATTATATTATTATGCGATATTAAACATAACATACGAGTAATATTATATATTATTATACGACTGTTGATATAAATAAAGTCATTACTATAATAGTCTATATAAACTTCCACTGTGCATCCACGGTGGGTCCCGTTCAACAACTAAAGCTTCGGGGATTTTCAAAATACGACCTTTCCGAACTCTGAAGTGACTCTAACTAGACGACATTTACAATTTATTGGTCTACTGTTATGCAGTTCTTTTCTACCACAACGGCAAGTACAATTTTTTTTCGCGTTTTATAGGTTTTTTAATATAAATAATATAATATTTGAACGCACTTTCTTTGAATATATGTTGAAGGCGTCTAAATCTCAGGTCCTGATGTTTATCACGGATCTATTTTGATATGGCAATTCATTCGTTTACAAACATCGTTTAGTCGTTGACGGAAATGTGATATAACTATAATATATATTGTACGAGGAATAAAGTAGGGTGGGGGTTATATTTTTATGTTTAACGTGACAAAAACGCAAAAAAAGCTCGAGAGAAACTACTTTTATTCCAATTATGATGTTACACTATTATAAGTAGGTATATGAATGGCCGTCAGTCGATCACCGCGATAGTTAACCGCGATATCGGTATAACATATATATGGTGACGGTGGATATTTCATTTTTGGCGAGGGGGTGGTTTTTTAACGCTATCCGAGAAAAAATGAAAATCCGTTTGCTTCGGGGGGTTAACGATAAAACAACGGTGCTTCATGTATGCAGTTTATATACGCGCACAATATATATATATATATAAATAAACCGTAGCGGAAAAGAGGCAAAATAATAAATATTTCCGAGCACGTAAAACCGGATTTTCAGTTCCCGCGGCGACAATTCACCCCTCCCTTCACACACCCTTCTAACACCGGCACTTCCACACACACAACCGGCAAAGCCACCGTCGCATTCGGGGCATTTTATTTTATTTTTTTTTTAAATATCTCACACTCGTCCCGCATAAACGACCATACATAAACCGAATAGTCCTCCATATCCCGGGCCGGCAAGCCGCTGCGATCACGCGCCCCCCCGCCGACTGTTCCGGCGGTTGTTTTTCTTCCTCACCCAACCCCCGCATCGGAGTATTTGAGACGAGCAAACATTTACGAGGCTCGTACGCATGTGCGCAGTGCGTGTATTTCTTTTTCGCGTCTCGTGCCCGGCGGCAATCGCTCGCTCGCTCGCGCACTGGAAGCGATGACTAAATCCCCGGAACGCGGTGTGTACAAATAAAACGTTACATTTCCACTGGAACCGTTTTATTATTGTTATTAGTTTTGGTGGCGGTGGAGGGGACGACACGTCGTATCCGCCCCCCCCCCCCGGATTCCTCCCATCATCCCGCTTCACCTTTGCAGCCGTCGCCAAGGACTTAATGTCTTGGAATGCGTGCGTTTTGTGAGGAGGTGACGTGCACGTATTATATATATATATATAAACGAACATAAGTACATACACTATATATATATATATATATATATATATATATATATATATATATAGGTACTACATTATATAACTATATACACATATTATACTTTCGCGCACCGCGCCGGTGAAGAGTGAATCGTATGTGAAAAAAAAATACTTTACCGGAATAAAGTATGTTCGTGTCGCCAAGAAACGAAAAAAGAAGTACTCTTCCGCTGAGAAATTGAACGGGCAACGTTTTTTTTTTTTTCATCCCCGACACATCTATGTGTATAATAACTATAATAGCTGATATACGCGCGCACGGAATGCGCTCGCGTCAAAGGCTTACGCCGGAAGTATTTAGCGAATAAAGTCGGCGAAACCGGCGGTGGAAACGGGCCGGAGGATGAGGAGGAGGATGTTAAATTGTGTTAAAGGCGTAAGAAGCGCGTATATATAACACGGTATATAGGTGATGCGCACGAATCCGCGTCGACGCGAAAACTTCGTAAGCGCCCAGGGTAACGCATTAAACGCGCACTGTACACACACGCACACACACGCGCACGCGCGCACAATACTTACTTACTTTGTTTTACACGTGCCCGGATCCCCTGCATGTCGCCACATGCTATTATCGCACACGAATTATACATATAAAGATATTATTATTTTCTTTATATACCTACCCACACTGTATAAAGACTTTGGAAAGCGAATAAACAACGACGTGCGTGCGGATGTGTGTGATTCTCTGTACGCGTTGTATATTATTATTCAACGTGTTGTGGACTCAACGCGTTACTAAAATACATTAAACCTGTATAATAATATGTTTGCGCGTATACGAATTGATTTTTTTTTCGGCGTAAGACACCCTTTTCGACTTTTTCGTATGCACTTCATTACGGTATTGTTATACAGCCAGTAGTTTAGTGTGTTGGCGCGTTTAAATAATAAAATATACAACTAAAAAGTTATAGTATAATTATCACACGGTGTATATTTTATAAAATATGTCTTATCGAATATTATATTATAAAGGATAATTGTTTAAGTTTTATGATTTGATTCAATTTGGTTTCTCACGTTATAAAACTAAACTTATCCATGTTATGTCTTTATTAAAACGCATATTATATAGTTAACAGAGTACAGCGATAAGTCACTAAATAATATAATCACACCGCCGCCGTACACTCGTACCCATATAGTAGCTTAAAACATTCGATGCAAAAGATAAATTTAAGGATATTGAAGTCGTCATATTTACGTACACACAGAACGTTTCAGTAATACAACTTTTTACCATTTGCGAAATAGTACATACTATTTATGAATAATACTAATATAATATAAAACAGGAGCTGCACTCCAATAAATCGCTTTTATAGTTATATCGTATTTAGTAAATTTAAACCAGCCCCACACCAGCTAAATACGAATTTTTGTAATAACAATTACTACATTCGTAAATTAAATTCAAATAATATTTGCCTTTGTGTTAAAACAAATAATACACCATGAATATTTATGTTTTATGTAAAAAAAATCTAATTTTATCGTGCAAATGTAAATCAAAACTGTCACAATACGACAAAATACATAAATAATGTAGAAGCGATAATACATAATAATAAAACATGTATGATAAAATAAATAGCTATTACATACATTTAAACTGCTTATAGCATTTAAATTACTCTAAAAATGTGTGAATTTAGACAAAAGTCTATAACGTGCCGAAATAATGTAGGCATACAATACCTATACCTATATATTACCTATACAAACTAAGCGTTTTTAAGAATTCTATAAAATAATTTTTTTTACAAAAATATTATTAGACACAGCGCTCGACTTGGCAAAATTAAAATAGGAGGACTCTGTTAACTATAAAAAAGAGCGTCCCCATCACTTATTAAACGTTACTAAGCCTTAAAAATAAAATTAGGGGTACGCTAAAATTTCTGAAAAATTAGTTAGGGGAATCCGTCCCCCTGCGCCCCTCCCCCCCCAGAGTCGAGCACTGATTAGATATATTATTTTGCTTTTTATTCGCTTATTAAGTCCCATAGAAACATTAACAACCTTTTAGTTCTCTCGAAGTAAGCGCTTTATCACCGATACAATTATAAATTGTACTATACATTACACACTATACACATGCGCTCGAGTCTGCCTTGTAATTTAAATTATAATGAATTAACGTGTGAACTTGCATAGATTTGTTGTACAATTTAATTTCTTGAATAACGCACATAATGACGACAGTAATAATTGGTCATTAAAAGGTGGATAAAAATTTGACCAACCGTATAGGTGCATTTATATCAATATTTTCTTATAAGAAACGAGTATTCTTCAGAGAGTTTCGAATTCATATTTATATTATTATTAAATATTATACTTTAAATTATGATCTTTAACATGGTATTATTTATTTTTATGTGCACTAAATAATGAACAAATAATTATCACTCCAAGATTATCCTTTACTATTACCCATTAATTTTCAATAGCTGGTATACCATGCCTTACAATACATAAGGATAGTGACAGACGACAGTAAATATCATATTCGTTACGATAATATATATATATATATATATATATTCATAAATTCATAATTGTTAAACCCACAGTTCTTGTTCTACTTTATGTCTTTATGTAATATACAAATGTAACAAATTATTGAAATACACACTGGCAAGTATATGAGTATAACATATCTAACGCGTATTATCAGGAACTCTGAACTACATTTAAAATTACTTTAACCCTCCCCCCCCACCACAACTACTATTAATTTGAATAAAATTTCTTTTATGTTAATATCATGCATAAAATAAAAGTACAATACAATTAAAAGCAATAAATAGATACTATTTTTTTAAACAACATAGTTTAATTATCTTTCGGCTCGATATGGCAAAAAGTTTGAGTATAGCAGGTAGTACTTACGTAACATGTAATGAGAAAATTCAAATTATTTATTATAATTTTTTCTGGAAAAGCGTTTGACTTCACTTAAATTTTGACAGTTATATTAATTTGACATATATGAGAATGTTCGTACAGCAAATATTCCCATCGATATTATTTTGAATTGTTAGTTTATATTAAAATGTAACTAATCAATTTTCCGCTATTTCAAGAAACATTAAGTCAATAGAATGATATCAAATTATTAAAAATAATTAAACCAACAATGATTTGTAAAACATTTATTGATATAAATGTTTTACACTTTTATTTAATTAAAATGCTTAGGCTTAAGTGACATTAATATTTATATTGCTCAACAACTTAAAGATGTAAATAAAATTAATAAAATTAATTATACTTATAGCTGATAATTGTATTTAATACAGTTGGTTAAAATTAAATTAAAACACTATTCAACTGACTACCCTAACATATAATTGTTGCAAGTAGATTACATTATTTTATAAGTTAAAAAAATTAGGTTTCTTACGAATGCCATACGTATAACAAATCTACAAGATAGTAAATGGTTAGATTGAATATAGGTATATTTAATACCCTTATAGACATTTATTTATTATTTTTTTAAATTAAATTAATAGAATTTTGAATAAATAAATTTTGTCATTGACAGATTTAGATTAAATAACACAGTGCATAAAGAATTTGCAAAAATATTTTACTTATAATTGGGTATTTTTACTATTTTCTACAAAAAAAAAAAATAAGAGAATGATTATTCTTCATGCAAAATAATTTAATATTTATGTCAGTGATATTACTAATATTTGAGTACAGATTTATTTGTTATTAAAAAATAGATTACACTTTTTTCTACGTTTAAAAAAATTATTATTATTACATATTGTTATTAAAGTATAATAATTTAAGAATGTATACCTAGAAATTTAGTTGACATTAAATCAAAAGTAATGTATAATAACAAAGAAAAAAATAAAAATATATTCTACACCTACTTGGAAGTACAATTATTAAATTAATTTGTCCGATAGGAAAATTTATCACCGAGGAAATAAAAATAAAGATTTTATTTTTAAAAACCATTTCATTATCGACATCAACAGATTTCTAATATCAGTGTTTTTCGTTTATATATTAGTATTAATTTCAGTTAAGTTTTAGAAGTGATACAATAAAGCCAAACTTTTAGATAGGTTAGAAAAAAGGTAGGTAACACAATATAGAAAATACGATGTATTGTTAAAAACGATTTTGTGAAAGCAACTCAAGTGAAACATTATTTAAGTATACATAAAATAAAACTGCGTATATTTAGTGTATTTGGTTGTCATCAAAATAAAATAATAAACTTAAAATTGCCTCGAGTAAAATTCGATTGAATATTTTCTTTTATAATATTTCAATTTTTAAATTCCTAAAGATGATGGAAAATGTTTATTAAACAAAATAGTTGGGAAATTGTTCGTATTGGCACTCGTTGGCGATTCAGGTTTAGATACTTTATTTACTGCAAATAAAAATACTCTACGGTTTGAATATTTAATAAAAGTTTTAAATGAACTAAAATACAATCAAAATAGGTTTTTAAACGGAATAATTTTTCTTCCATACTGAAATATTTCCGTACACTGAATTTTTTTACGGTACAGCGTTCTGCTAAATTAAAATTATATTAAAATTATTTTAAGACATCGTTACCGAAGCACGAGGCACATAATAATGTGACTATTAATATTGGTCGTTAATATTTGATTAGGCAAAACAATTTTCCTGCGGGAAATGTGCTCCTCTCCTGCCGCAACGTTATAAACATCCCCATCATAATACCCTATCGTTTGTCCTGGACTCGAGAGTAACCATTGTTGAAGCCGTCTGAGGTGACCGTCGTACCGTTATTCTCAGTGTAAATGTCCAGTCATCTAAATTAATAACAGTAACTATATAGGCATCCGTCGCCACCGCGCTAATTAGACGACGACGCAGTCCTGGGAGACCCAAAGGATCATTACTCACACTCATGTTTTATGTCCACCGGTAAGTCATGGTCAGCACGGTGTATTGTCAGGATTATTATTATTATTATTATTATTAATAACGAGAATAAGAAACTCAGTGCGCAGGTTACGAGGACGATGAGGACGACGACGACGACGACGGTCGACGACGGTCGACTTAATGCTTAGCCTGCGTGACGATTGCAGTGCAATGGCGGAAAAGGAATACGGGCCCACCGGGAATTGTTTTTCGTTTCTTTTCCTACCCGATGGACGCATCGAAATGTTTTTTCGGATTTTTTATTCTTGTAAATTGCGTAACCATTTTTTACACTCTTGTACTTTGTATAAATCGAAAAAAAACTGAACAAAGTTTTCGTTATACAGTTTTTGAATGGTTATCGCGTACAGCGGTTAGAAGTTGTGCTCTGTATGTGGCCTGCAGTTATTTATCGTTTATCACTGAAGCAATGTAATCACAATTACCGTCCAATTAAAATCCTATTCGATTATATCATAAAAAAATTTACGGATGAGATTTAAATTCGGAAAGTTATTCAAAGTTTTAACAGATACAGGATTGATCGCTGATAAACGTCAACACCATTCGAGAAATTCAAAAATATATAACACGGATATCTCCCCCCCCCTCAAAAAAAAAATCTGCCGACAGAACGATAAAAGAAAATCAAAAAAAAAAAAAATAAATAAAATTCGGCTTAATAATTATAGAATACAATATTATCGTGTGTCGTGTGTGTATACGTCAAAAGTGTCATCTTTCACCGTAGGCATCGATATTATTATCGAACTTCACAACTGGCGCTCTATGTATTTTTGAAGATTTGAAACTTTTATCTGACGCAAGCATGTATACATGATACATTGACACATAACTATATAAATATGTATGTATATTGTATATTTATAAATATATAGAGTCTTACGATATAGGTTTTAATATTATGGGTCTTATCTTCTTGTATACTGACTTATATAACTATACTTTTACGACGAGAAACAAAAAACACGCTGCCTACTACTACTATAGGTACTACTACACTACGAGTGTTGTTAAACTTAATATAAATGATGAGTCAAATACATAGCAGGCATTTGTACTTACCGGCTGTGTGGTGAAGTATACCGGGTGATCCATTTAATGCAAGACATTCGTTATTTCAAAAACTATTGATGGTTTAGAAAATATTTTTTTAACATAATTTTAAGTCATTAAAAGACAACATTTTCTAAAAAAATGTAATGGCATCATGCGTTCTCCGTTTCATTTCCCAAAGCAGAATATTTTTAGAGTACTTCGATGCATGAAAATCAGATTTTGGACAAATAGCTCATGAGTTATAATAGCATTTAAAATTGCGAAGAGTGAAGTGAAGTGATATAAGGGTATTAAACTTCAAATACTTATAACTAATATACGCTAGGCACTGCAGGTCAGATATTTGTTTTTTATACATCGAAATACTCCAAATAATATATAATATATTCTATTTTAAAATTTGATTTTAAAAATATATGTTGTCATTCAAAGAGTAAGATTCTTAGAAAAAATTATGATATAAAATATAATTTTTGTCGCAAATATATTATGTAAGAGAAATATTTTCAAAAACGTTAGTGTTTTCTAAAACAATGATTACCCTACGTCGAACGGATCACCCCGTATAACAAATGTGTGTATATATATATTATAATATAATATGTATCTACGTACTATATAGTGTTCGATATTGTTGGCCCCGACGACAATAGGACGAAACGATGTGCAGAGAGAGATACAGTGCGAGAGCTGCAGAAATAATAGACGAAGACTTCGCGGGCGAGATCGGAAAACTTGTTAATCCCAGGGATACGGCCAAGGAGGCTTAAACTTGTTCGTCAAGTACATCGAAGTCTGTTCTTTCCGCTGCAGCAGCTATCCATCTGGCCCCCTCTCCTCCATATCGATGAGCACGTTGCAAATCAGCATTTCGTTATTGTCGGCATTATCGTCTGCCGCTGTAAATCCGACGCCGATTCGTACTGACGTTTCCTTCCCTTTCGTCGTGTACATATTATTATTGTCTTACACGGCAGCGGTGACGATGGCGCTATTCCGACAGATCCGTTCGAGGTTTATTCTCCGCGATTATCACTGTAAAAAAAAAAAAAAAACTACAAACAAACTCGATATTAATATAATGCTGACGGGAGGGGGGGGAAGGGGTGTTACACGTATATCAAACAGATGAGGTACCTTACCTACCTACCTACACAAAAGAACAGACGCAGTCGGTTTTATGATAATAAATATATATTATACGGTCGGCTTGCCGATGATAAGGGCAGATTCAGAGTTTATGTGTGCTGTACGCTTAATCAATGCTGCTGTCGATTCGTTTACGTATCGTATCTATAACCTACTTATCTGTCCAACGATATATTTTGTCAATGTTTAGATTGAGCATGGCAATTACGATGTCGTGTGACAAACGGCGGTAAAACGCTTTGAAAATACTCTAATAGACTTTTTTTCCTGTCTAAAATTCCGGGAACAGCATTTTTCTAATTTGATCATAAAATATTATAAAGTAACATACGTATGATAGTATAAAACGTTTGAACATTTCTTCGAATGAATACGTTTTTTAAATATAATAACCCGAAACAACGGTCACTATATATCTTTTTAACACAATCAACTAATTTTATTATTTCAGTATTTATATTTTATTGAAGTAGTAGACACAACATCGAAAAAAAATCACTGATAGCTTAATTGTATCCAGCGGAAATTTCACAAGTTCTGTGAATTTGTTTTAAAAATTGAATTACCTCGACATGATTATTCCCCTGTTTATATGTCCTCAAATTAATATCTTTAGCTAATAGAAGGGTTGATAATTACATTATATTTTTATCAAAAATTATAAATTTGCATATAAATGCTCCATTATTATTATTAATGTCCTTTCTCAAAAAGTCAAAACGTTTTCCGTTCCCATTATTTTTCCATTCTTATATATGTTTTACACGTTATTCAAAATAACACGTCATATACAATTTTGTGGGTGGTTGGATGTTGGGTGATTAGTAATTATTTTTTATAGAATAACCCATTGTGGTGTAATATTTTATTTTTGTTTAAAAAATTATATTTTGTTAAATATGATTTCCACCCTTATTTGTGTTGTTATAAACTATTGAGATTTTTCAGACGAATCATATTCTTATAACTACTCCCCACCATTTGTGTACAATTTCAGAAAATTACACAGTTGTGGCTATATTTAATATAGTATGATATGATTGTTACAGTTCCACAGCATACGTTTGAAATTAATAAATGGACGATGCAAGTAATAATTTTAACAAAAAATATTAAAAATTTACGACTAAGAATTAAATTTGATATTTTTTAATACACGTCATGTTGCAGAGCATGAGAATAAGTATTATGTACTATATTATCGTGTTTGTAAAAGTAGCAGAATTTTGTGTTAAATTGAAATATACTATATGTGTCTGTTCACAATATTTTAATATTTATAGTTATTTATTTTTAAGGTATGTTGGAATATCTATTTATTGAATGATGCATTTTTTTTCATACAACGTTGTAAAAAAATAGTTCTACTATTCGAATTATGCCCTAATTGGAAATATTAACACTAAAATAATGTAATAAACTGTGTAATATATATTGATTCTAAATGTATTAAGTCGTAGTCTGACTATTCGAACCATTTGTTCTATACATAAAATATACTTTTAATAATAACGGGCTTACAATAATTATTCAAGTACAATTAAAAATTAGTAATGCAACATATGCCCCATTTTGGGGTTAAATATTAAATTAAATTTAGAGTATTATTCATTAAAAAAAATATATTTTTTCACATAGTTTTAGATTTTGAGTAATTACAGCAAACAAAATTATTATATTGCAATGATTTTATTAATATAAATACATTTAAATTATAAAACATAACCATATTTTTAAAATAAAATAAATATATAAGTATTTGTCACTTTTAAATATTAAGCAAACAACTTTTTTTATGTTAAAATACTTAAATTTGTAATAAACTATATCTTTAAGTGTCTTTAAAACTTCAGTTTATATTGACTTTTGAAGAAAGTTGAAGTTTAAAAATGTAATCACCTACATACATATTTTGCCATGAAAGTTTTCATGAAAATGTGGTCGGGTGGTTTTAATTTTAATAGTTTAGAATTTGAACGTACGTTTAAGAAAAATAACTTTTTTATGAAAGATATGCATATGTGTGTACTGTACAGACAATAGACTCTCTCCAAAATTGGCCGTAAAAATATTTTTAGCCACAAGTATCCACATTTTGATCAATGTTTTCTTAATGTAATTTTCAAATCCACGAATCCTTCCCCTTGAGTTCAAGCAGCTGTCGGATTGAAAAGGGCGCTTATATGATTTAATCTGACAGGGTATCCCCTCTCTTTTGTACATTGCTAGAGACCGACAAAAAGGAGCTCGCCAGAATGAGACGGCATAAAGAGATGAGGAATAAAAATGGAAAAAAGCTGGCATTTCCAATTTTGTTTGCTGCTTTGAATAATTCATAAAAGGTTTTTTTTTTGTAATCAATTGTTACCGGTCTGCATGTTAATGAAATTCAAGTAATTCCATTTTTTTCGGTGTGTTTTTGGCGTCATTTTGCAGAAATTTGCCAATAAATTACGAGTCGAGGCTCAATGAAACCGCGGTCAGGCGCTCCCGGAAATCCGGTTCCTTGTATAAGTTATTACCCTGTCAGAGGTCCTACGTTCCAGGCCGAGGGAATTTAAATTTTCACATTTATATAATTTTCATAATTTTCGTAGAGGAAACTAAAACGCAATATGTATATGTTTTGGAATCGTTATATATTTTATATTCCCGAGAATGGACCAAAGCCCAAAACTTTGACAATAAACAACTATAAATAAATGTATCGGAACTCATATAAGCAATTAATTTAAGTATTGATTATCATTATAAAATATCTAATGATTAAAGCGTATAACTGTTGTGTGTTCTAAAACAGTCTGTTTACTTTAAAAATTCCCAATAAGAGATATTGGTCGATATTTTAAAATTATTGTAAACTTAATTTCTCTGACAACGAATAATGGCAACTGATTATCTTTACACGATTTTTCCAAGTCTTGTATTGTTTATGAATATAACGATGTTTGAATTAAATTGTAGATAATATTTGTCCTTTCGAGAAACATTAAAATTACTAGCTACGACGATATAATATAATATGTATTACTTAATATAATATATTATATTTATCGAGCTAAAAAACTTGCAGTAATTGCATTTGCGATCGGAAAAAAAGAATACGAAACGTGTAGAGTTTTTCCTTTAAATTGATTTATTCGCGCTCAATTGTTGACAGAAACTCTTGAATTCAATACAAAATATATGTACGAACATGGTCGTGGAGACATCGATTTTATACCCTAGCAAACATGTGCACACACACACACACATATTCCAATATACAACGCGAATCGTGTACGTCCGGCGTGACGTGGGTGGCGGGTGGTCGGAGGTGGAAGGGACATCGTAATTCGTTTAAATTCGGACGGACATTTGAGGAGACCACCACATTCAGCACCCACACAGCCATATAATATATATATATATAATTAAGGGCGGGTCGGAGAGGGGTGAGGGAGGGATGTTACCGAAATCGTGGTCTGAATCACGTTCGCGTTAGTCGGTCATGTTTATTCATTACGACTGTGCCTCACGTAAAGACATCATAATAATGCGGTCATTGTGCGTACGTATTGTGTACCTACGTACAGAGGGATAGGCGAGCAAAAACAAATGAAAACTAAAAAAAAAAAAAAAAAAAAAAAACGAGAACAAGACATAATAATATCGTATTAGTAAATAAAATGAAACACAGAGTAGTTCCGCAACACCGTCCGCTCGCGAGGCGGTCGCGACGGCGAAGAGCAAAAAGTGGGAGACGGCCAACGTGTACGACAGCCGCGACCCAACACGATATTTTAATGGTACAATATTATCAAATCATATGCGATCGCCGGCATTATCCGTCCGTTCAGTTGTCGGTAAATGTTGTGATTGTTGTTTTGTTGTTTTTATACGCGCACGCCGTCGGAAGTCCCGAGCACTCCTCTTGGTTGATGAATCAATTACACGATTAATTATATATTATTAAAACGTGCCTATGCGTGTATTTAGTGCTATAATATAATAATTTATTCTCAATAAAACATTAATAATTATTACAATATTCACTCTTCCACTCCGACGGTCGGCGTGCGGTTCGGGGCAGTGGTCGTCGACTTCGATTCGAAATGGGCAGCGGCCTGTGCAAAAGGACAGACGAGAGACCGGCGACCGCTGCACAGGGGTTTGATGGATTGTACCGGAAGATCGTTTTCAATTACGCCAAACAGGTAAAAACCTTGATTGGTCTGCTCCATAATTATCGACACGTCGAGTTTATATACCTATAATAATAATAATAATAATAATAATAATAAAAATTAATTATTAAACGGTTAATTCATTAAGCCACGAATAAGTTGAAAACTCAAAATATTTAACGCTGAATGAATAACCTACAACGGTTCAATCTAAGCATCGGGATTTATTATTGATTTTATCATAACAAATTAATATCTAATATCATTTAATTGTAGATTTTAAAATACACCTACAAATTGTTTTTGTACATTTTATTATAATATCATACTATGCAAATAATATCGTTAAATATATAACTACCTTAAAACATGTTAATTTATTTCGAATAGGTACAGAATTTTACAGCTATCACCGTTAATATTCTGTCGTATTTCACATAAATAATTATTACAGATGACAACGTTCTATTATTATTTCCAAGACTCATAAGTCATTTTAGTAGACCAATAGATTACACACTGTCAGTTTAAAACATTTATAGTACCTACCAATGAAGGTGCTTTAATTTTCCATATAATTAAAAATGTCGGTTGGATATATAATAACAATATCAATTGAAATATAGTACATCATAAAACGATGCTTTACAGTATTTAATTGACAAAAAATCCGAATTCTTCTATTATAATACACTAGTTAAAACTTACTTGAATTTTTAACAATAAATTTCTATTAAGGTCATTATTTAATGTTTACCCATATTGTGTAGATGTAGGTATACGATCTATGTATACTTCATTTTAAAACTGACTGATCTATTTTTGATTAAACTTACACAATGATCTATTTTTTTTTCAACCAGCTACTCATAGTTACTCATCAACTAATCATAATGTATGGGAATATAATTTTAAATTTTTATCAATAAATATATATATTTTATAAACTAAAAATACGAATAATAATATCTACTTTGACAAATCTCAGTATATTATATTATGAATAAAGTGTAGGCAGTGTAGATAAACCTGAACGAATATTATTATTGTTTTCGCTTTTACAAAAGCATAAAGATAAATTTGAACACATGCAGTATCAAAAACTTGAACAACAGTTTGATAATGATGTTTTCACTTATTTTAGAGTTATTATCATTAAAAATATGTTACAACCATAAAATGGATTTGAAATAATATTACATTGATAAATAAACGTATCTATTTTAATAATAAATTTATACTTTTATATGTTTATTTCCCTAAACAAAATATATTTAAGTGTTTAACATCATTCAGATTTGATTTATAATTTATTGCTAGAGTTGACAATTGTAAATTCGTAAATCGTAACAAAGTTTAATAAACACGTTTTTTTTAATTCAGGATACAAGTAAAATATTTTTTTTATTTCATTAAATAATATTAATACTAATGTTATTAATAAATTTTGAAATATTTGAGCAATAATAGTAAAACATTACTAGTTTTAAGTTTTTAACCTTTGATACGATGGAACAAATCCTAATTAAAAATTCCAATAGGTAACATATAAAGATTTTAATTTAATAAAATGGGCGTTCAATAAATGGACGGAATTTAAATTTCAAAAATGCAAATTAGACCTACATGGTTACATACAATACAAACTTAAATAAGCTAGTAAATGCCATGAATATAAATTTAATTTACATTTAATTAAGAAGTGATATTTGTATATTATAATATAATAATATACCAATAAGCAATTGTGCATTCCGTGCGTTTATTTAAATGTGTAAATGAGATTTTCATTATTATTTAATTTTGACGTAATAAATAATAATTATATGAATTGTATTTCATTTTATAAAAATAGTGAAAGAAGAATATGTTTGAAAATAAATGGGTACAATATTGTGTATTCACACATTATTTACGCCATGTTAAATTATTTAAATGGTTACGCTTGCATGAAATTTTACAAGAATACAAAAAATTAGTATTACCGACTTTTGTTGATGAATAGTTATGAAAAACCTTGAGTCTTTATAGAAGGAATCTCAAATGTAAATTTCCATTAAAAGAAACTCCTTCGACGTTACGTGTATAAAATTATACACGTCTGTATGGTATATTTTAATATAATGTATGAATTTTTTTTTTTTGTAAACTCCTCGGTGCGATTATATAAAGGGAACATCTGCTAAAAAATAATTAATCCCCTGCTTAGATTCCTGATGACGCATAATCTAAGGTCAAGTGATATTAATGCACTCGTATAGTAACAGTGCGATATATTATTATGACATTATGCATATTATACATACGTGTATAATATAATGATAATAATAGTATTCTGTCGAAATGAAATCTAGTAATTAGTACTAAACTACTATATTTTAAATCTATATAATTTTACATATTACTGTTATTATTATGACTAATGGTGTTTGATGTGATGTGTCATAATTAGATATTTTTATACAGATATTGTAGGTAATTAATATGCACTGCTTGTTAATTCACATTAAAAATTATATATTTTATAAATACGGGTTAATTCGACGTAAAAATTATATTTATTAAATAATAATAATAATAATAATAATAATAATAATATTTTGATTAATTAAAGAATATAAATATACAATATAATACAATATATTTTTATATACCTAATCAACATTGAATAAACTATTGTAAGTACCATGAAAAATAGAACAATGTATTCTATCACAGTCTCATTCATATGTATGTTCGATGTCATAATATTATTAAACATATTTTCAGTGGACTCGTTATTCGGACAAACATAAGAAGAGTGAAAAAAAAAGTACGGAACACAATAAGTAAGTCAAATATTATATTTTTGTAGACGAGAATAAAGGGAATATAAGTTTATTTGTATTGTAAATTACATATTCGTACAGATTTGTGGAAATACTGATCGGGTCTGTTCATAAAAGTATGTATATTATATATCGTACTATGCACATTTATATTGTAGAATTTGACGCTATTTTTCAAATTTTTGATATTCATAAAAATGTCAATATCATGTTGCTCATTATTTGCTCAGAATTTAAAACTATAATGAAGAATAAAATGAATATTTTTAGAGGGTATACAATGTGAAGCAACAAACGGTTAAATTTGCATTGATTTTTCTTTTTTTATAGTTACGCCATTTGTAAAATATTAATTTCTTTGTTATAGCTTATAAAAATGTGTTAAAATTTATACAGGCAATACAGGGTATCAAAAAAGTTTTGGAATGGACAAAAAAACTTTTTTTTAAGAGTAATTTGGTTGGAAAAAGTTTTTACAGTATTTCTTACATCCGAAAACGTGATGGTGAACATACAAAAAAAAAAAATAAAAAATAACGTACACATCATTGTAATCACCAATAGATTCTGAGCGGCACTCGGAATCTTAAATTGAACACGTACCGAGTTAAATGTAATCATAAAATCCATATTCTTGAAGAAACAAAATTCAACAAGAAATCACTATAAATACAATTATACGAAGCGTCAAAGCTAGGTACAAATTTAAGGTTCAAAAAATGTGCGTGGGATTTATTATTTGTGTCAATATAGAAAAATAATTCAATCATATTACTATTTTGTTATTCTGAAAAAATGCATCCACATGAAATGTTATTAAAGTAGTAAACTTAAAAGAATGCATAACACATATTATTATTATTTTAAAAAGATAAATGTAAGAAGACTTATGTTATCTTATTATGATAATAATATTTATGTTTAGAAGGTGACCATGTAGAAAAATAAATTCAAATTCTATAATCAAAAGTCTTGTTCGATAGTAGTATAATGATACACGCAGTTTAATTAACTGCGCAATATTATAATATGTCGTATTGAAGAGATGTAAACTATTTATAAACTATTGACTGACAATCTTTGTGAGGTCGTAATACTGTAAAAAAATAATGTCCCATAAAAACAACCAGACGAAAATTACTTTAAACCTAACGTAGAGGAAACAGATAAAAAAAATAAAAATGAAACCGGCGCGTTATGTCCTTCTGGGAGGGTGGTACGAAATCCAGCGTGTCCAATACGAATAATCAGGGAAGAACATTTTCTCGTAGGACACGTCTTATTAGACAGCAAACTGTGCAATACTAGAGTGATATTTCGTTGTTTGCAAAACGAAATACTGTCGAGTGTTTATAAAGATCACTATTCGGACAGCCGGCAAGTAAATAGGATCACAGTTGAAGGCAATGCGATGTGGGTGTCGTGCGAGAACGACGAAATTAAATTCATAAAACAACGCGCGACACCGTTAAATCATAATATTATATAATATAATAAGACGCGTTGCAGTCAATAAACTTCGGACTTTTCCGCGAAACTTTCGTCCGCGCGTTTTATTGGACGATCGTTTCGAAAACTTTGCGCGCAGGTATCTTGGGCCGGGGCTGTTTATTGGGGAATTAAAAAATAAAATAAACGTAAAACCACGCACGGGGACCCTGTATGTCGTATGGGTATCCCTAGAGCTGTTAAAATGTATTAAAATGTTACCGAGGTATATATAAACCCGGCGCGGTATCACTGACGCGGTAATAAACTTCATCACTATATTATGTATTATTATATGCTTTATGTCCAGCCGGTCATTCGCATCATGAAATCGAATACGCAGCGAGACACGCGGGTCCACTTTATGTAGCTTAATGCTGGCGCAGTTGACATTTTGGAAAATATCATATATTGTTGTACGCGAATATCACATTTCACGACAGAACTCACAATGTCAAATCGACCCGGGCAGAAGTGTCAAGAGTACATTCAAACTCTACAATATAACTGACTGTATGATTATAATAGATATCTATCATAAATTCGTATTTTACTAGTTTAACACAATATGTTTATTTTATGGTAACAATATTTATTTAATACTTACTGTGATATAAAATTATTGAATTATAATTCGAACGTTCGTGTTTTGATAACAAGTAATTACATAAGGTTTGTATTGCGTCAATTGTCAATATTATTTTTCCATTAAGATTTTAAAGCACTATTCGTTAGCTATGACCATACAACTCTAAATATCGTTCATCCTTACATACATTCAATGCAAGAACGGAATTATAGATTAAATATTAATTTCATGACACAAATATTATCGACACAATTTAGATATGTAAATTTGACATAAATCAGGTGGTACATATTTGTTAACATAGCATGGATAATATGTCATATTATCTAATAATAAATTATTTACAATTTAATTAAAATAAAATAATAATTTTTTTTATAATATTATAATATAAAATGTTAATAATATATAATATATTTTATGGTTATACAATGATCTATATATTTTTTTAAAATGTATTCTCTTTTGTGTCTGAAGATACTTTTTGTAGCATAAAAATGAGTTGAACGTCAACAGTTTGAAGGTATTATTACTAGAAGCGAATTGGATGTAGTCGGTATTTTGAGGATTCATAAATAAAAAATTCCCCGTACTTTTCTAAATATTCGAGAAAAACGGGAATATTAATATTACATTGCACAAATTTACAAGACAAAATCGATTTTGTTATTTTGTCGACTTAAGTTAATAATATATTAAATTGTGTGATAACTGATAGGTTAATTAGAAAAATATCAAATAAGCATTGACTCATAAACTATAATAACAAGTATTCATAATATAATATGGAACATGTAATTGGGTTTTTGCAAAAATTAGTAATAATTTATTAATAATAAAGACCAATATAAATATTAAAATATATAATAATATATCCCTAGAAATATAGGCTAACAGCCCATCTTCGTTCAGAATTGTTTTTCGGATGCAATGATTAGTTCTATTATAACTCAGTTTTATTGACAAGAGATCATTCTATAACTATAAGTACAGGTTTACTCGACAGTAGTTGTAACTTTATAGCCCAGTGAATTTATTTGGTTTTATTTTCTTAATTTTTTTTAAATTTGTTTACATTATTTTGATCCAATATTATGTAAACTTGGTAAAAATAAAATAAAATATTTTATTAGATTTTTTATGACAACCCTAATGGTTTGTGTACAATACCATATTCTGTATATTTGACTGAAACAATATATTATAAATACAAAAATATTTAAGTCGGATATGGGAAGCTTGATCACGGCGACTGCCGAGAAAATACTACAAGCAACGAATTTTGAGTATACGGAACAAATAAGTTGTTCCCGTTCGGAGCTTTACTTTAAACTATAAACAGTTTCCACTATTTGTTCCGGAGCGGAACTTAAATGAATTAAATATGTAGAATGTTGCCTGTACGTGTACCTAACCTAGAATATCGTAAAACAATTTAATATCACATTACATAGATACAGTTTCGTTCGGTATCCAAGCAAGTACACGTGCTCTATAGTGTAAACGCCTAAAAAAGACGGACATGATATTATTATTAAATAATTAATATTGCACGTAGGGTTGACGGCGTTGAACTCGGATACCGGTATTGCGGTACCGGTATGGAACGGTATACCGGCACGTATTGAAAAACCCTTATGCTGGAATACCGAAAAACATTGATAGGGTTGACGGTATCGAAATCGGATACCGGTATTGCGGTGTGCCGAAAAAACCGCCAACCCTAAGTCATTATAATAATTGTACGTTGCTCTTGTTTTTTCAAACGGTGTCTGATTGGTTTCGTTTGCATGTATAGGATCAGAAAGAAGAAACCGATTATCAGCGGACCGTTTCCGGCAGATCCGGACCGGCTGCACGGCGACAAGTGGCAGTACGTGATACTGACGCGGTTGGACACAGAACCGCCGCCCGAACGGCCGCCGCGAACCAAACGATGCCGTCGGCACGAGACGGCGGCGCCCTGCAGTGGAGTCAGTGGCATCGTCCGTTGGGGATCGGAGCGGCGGCGGTCGTTCGGTCGCAGACGGCAGCCGACGACGACGCCGCTGTCCGCCGACGAGCTGCCGGAACCGGTGTCGTCCGGTCGGGTCGACGTCGGCAATGGCGGTGGAACGGACGAAAGAGCTGCTGCTGCTGCGGCGGCGGCGGCGGCCGAGAAGAAAGCGCAGCCGTCTTTGGACGTGGCCGTCAAAAAGTCTTCGCCGTGGGCCGTCTTGTGGTCGGGCGCCGGAGTCGCCGCCCGACGAAACGGTGTGCTCAAGTCCGTGGCCCGCGCCAATGCGATGGCCAACGATTTGTCTTCGCAACATTATTAAAACAAGTCGTCGGCGCACGCGGAAAATATAATAACAATATTACGGCGGTGTGATGGCCAATAGTGTTTGTAATATTAATATATCTCTGTGGCAATAATAATAATACTATCGGTATTTTTAGTACGTCGCCGACACGCAATGTGATATAATAATGTGTAACTCACTGTATTTGTTTATACAGTGAAACCTCTAAATACCGGACACTCCGAGTCGCCGAAATTGTGTCCGCTATTCAGTGGGTTAAGCTTGTAAAAAAAAAAAAACGTGCAGTTTGTTGGTGTCCGTTAGGGGAGTTTTTAAATTTTTCAAAATCCACTGCCAAAAATTCTATGTATTTTGTTTTTATTTGCTATCACAATAATATTGTTGTTTTTTTTTCGACCAATCGCGTGAGACCTTGTATCGAAAAAATCAGGTGATTGTCCATAAGACTTAGTGTTTCCATTGCCAACCATAAACTACTATTATACTCGTACGTTATATATTGAATCAGCGTGCACAAATACTTCCGATGTTAATTTGATTGTCTGTAGATAATCAGATCTAACCACCGAGTCGTGCAAAGAACGCTGCGTTGCTGTCGTACACGATATTTACTGCAGTAGTTGGGGGTTGTGTGCACGGTAAAAATAAATAAAACAAATGCCTTGTGCCTATAATTATAATGCCTGTATACTTATATCATTAGATTTTGGTTTCGAAACACAAACCAGGTTTGACATTCGGAAAAAAAAACATATAGTATAATATATTACGGTAACAATAAACATAATAATAATAAAAGGAAAACCGTATAAATCTACTGTCACATTATAAAATCTCATCTTGCCTAACGTGTCGATTTTATGCCACCCGAATACACGTCGGAGAAGACGTCTTACTATCGAGTTCAATTTAAGTGCACACTCGACGCATTCGAACGCCATAAAAGTTGAACGCAAAACAGTTCAACGATTTATCCGGTAATAACATGGCGAAAGAAAAAAAAAATATATATATAAATAAAGTGTCAATGTAATGCCGAAAATCCTCCTATAGAGCAGTGTTTATGACTTCCGCGGCTCGACGGATGATACTTCCGGTGTGTTAAAGCCAAGTCGCCTTGTCATCATTTCAGAAACAGGTCGTTCGATTTGAGCGGATAGGCAAGAGAGAAGGGAGGGCTGAAAATAAATATATTTTTAAAGGTTCGACGTTATGTGTAATGGCTCCATTCGATATGCGTACATAGTGTACACGCACATATAACTCATACTATATAGGTCGTATATTTTTCGTTTTCCAATTTTATTCGCCATTCCACATATCCCGTTGTTATTGCGACATCAATAAAAATGGGTCCGCACGATAACAATTAACAAGTATATACGGTTTCCCGAACTGTAATTTCTATATGGCTCACAAATAAGTAATAATTAACTATTTTCATACTTGAAATATTATGTTTTTTGTGGTAAGTTTTGAAGAACACACACCCTATAAGTGTTCGTAATTTAATGCGTAGTATTTATTGAAAACTAAAGAAATTTAAATGTATCGTTTTTATTATATTTTACGAAAATTAGTTATTTTTAAATTTGTAATAAGTTTGCAATAAATTCGTATTTTTTTTTTTTTTTTGTTTGTTTGTTTGTTTGTGTACCCATTGATTGTAATTTGTAAATGTCTTTTTTTATTTGATAATTTATAGTATGTACAAATTTAAATGGTTTCAACTGGAAAAAGTGTTACGTGAAACACACAAATTCTTAGAATTGATAAAAATTAATATTGATTAAAGTATATTTAATTGAATTTTACTTAGTAAACAAAAATCGAATTTTACTAGATTATTAAGAAACAGTTTTTAAACTCAATTGGTATACATTTTTTTAATATTATGTTAAATTTAAAATGCCTTCAAGTGTTTTTGAATATTGTATACATAAAATTAGTATAAGTCTATTCATTAATGTATATGTTTGTATTTAAAACTGTTTGCGCCAGTGTGCTAGCTAAATGCATGTATAACTATTAATAATAATTAAATACATTTTTTATTTATTTTAGCGTTATAACTGTTGAGTCCATAACTATGGTATAAATGCTACTAGTTCATGAATACTTTTAAAAAATAGAATATTCGGCTATTTCATAGCAGCGTGTCGGATAAAATTAGACTAATAAGTGTTAATTTGTGCATAAAAATTGAAAAATAAACTTAAAAAATTAAAAAAAACCTAGATAATTTGTTTTTCAAACTAAGAAAATAATAAATATTATATACAATTGTATGCAATTTTTCGGGTCTTATAATATATAATATATATTATATAAATTATAAGGTACAATACGTTATTTTTTATTTTACACAAATTAACAATTTTTAACAATTAAACAACGTTAAGGTCAAGCGCATAGCAATTTTTGTTTCACATAATGAATTTAAGTAGATAAGTAGAACTTAAGCTGTTTACTTTATAGATTCGAAAACAATAATTAATCATACTAAAAGCAGTCTGTATTAATTATTCAGAACCATTTGTTTTAATTTTTATTTATAGACTGCTTTGCTTTATGCAAGAATAATATAATTTTTTTATCATGCAAAAATATGTGAACTAAAAAATAATAAACTGTATACTTAAATCAATATATAATCGTATTTATGATTACTATTACAATGCCTTCCTATATGAAAAAAATAACCTTAATGTTATTATGAATTCTAGTTAAAAATTGTGTCTAGGTATATGATTTTAAAAAAAGTAATGGTGATAGAAATTTCATTTCAAAAGATAAACTCACACTTTAAAAATTCAGTTAAAAATGATTAAATGAGTAAAAAAAATTATTTTAGTGGTTACAAAAACTTACGATAATTTTAATTTGAAAAATATGAAATACATATACTACACTAATTGCAATGACGAATGATATACATATGTACCTACATATCCTACTAAATATCCTAAAAAGTCATAAACAATATAATTTAGGTTTCAGTAACTAATTTTTAATAATGAACCCTTTTTCTGCGTCTATGTGCAAATCCTAAAATATCATTATAATAATATTATGTAGGTGTTGGTATTGTGTGAACGAACATGTAAGTATATATATATATAATCAAATGCCGAAGAGCTCCAAGTATCTGGGGTGTCTCGCCAAATAATGGTAGAATAAAAAAATAGATCAATCAACAAATAATTCAGTAAAATAAACAAAAATGAGCGAACACTATGTATTGGATCGCGATTAGCATGTGTCGCCATCGTCGTTTTTAGATATCTGTCGAGCACGTGGAATTGTAAACATACGTGCCACGAATGTATTAATATGTACGTATGTGCGCGTAAGTATAATAAAAACCAAAGGGAACGGAGGCATCTCGTGTTGTCTCAAAAGGGTTGGTGGCGGTCTTTGCAGAGCACAGCGATGGCTCGGCGAGATGAGTGGTGACGACGAATGACACGAGTTTTGTAGGTACATAAAAAACCAATATCATTTTTTTTCCAAATGCGCGAAAACCCGTGTACGACACGAAAGCGTTTTATGGTGGCCTTTGCAACACCGTTTTTACAGTCTGAAAACTTTGTCACCGGGAATCATCGCGTATGGCTTTTACGCACCCAAAGAGCCATTAAAACGTGTGTGTAACACGTTCGAATGGTTACGTACATTGATGATGTTTTCGGTAAGACACTCGACGCTGCGTTAAAAAATCCATCGTCGGTCTTTGGATAAAAAAAAAAAAAAATAAAACCTTTTACCAACTTAGACATTTGAAAAGTAATCGTAACTAGATTTTCGCAGGAAAATCATATTTCTTTATTCGTTTCGTAGTAATTTTCATTTAAAGGGGTGGTGCCGGCGGCGGGAGTAGGAGATTTGAATATAAGCTCATATCTTCCATTTCATGCGAGTTACATAAAAAGTTACTGAAAACAGTAAAACACAGATGTATTTATTTTCGCAAATATAAATGTGTTTTAAGTATTTCATATTGTTTTCTGACTAAGCGGAAAGCGGGCATTTCGCCTACAAATATCATGCCTTCCGTTGGAAAAAAAAAACCATCAGTTTATGTGCTGGTACGGAATGGGTTACCGAAGCTAGTCTGACGGCATTTTCTTCGGCTTTCTCGACAATACAATATTATAGTGCCAGCTGCAGCAGCACTATAGGGAAACGACAGAAACCGATATCCTAATAATGATATATATGAGGTAGAAAGACAATCAGCGCACCAGAACTGTCGCCGCGGGTAATTAGTACTGATGGCGGAATCCATTTGGTGACTTTATAATAATTGGCAGTGTAATGGCACTGTGCTATGAGAGACGTGAATTTCAGTGGTTAAACGATCCGGCAAATTGAATTTATATCCCTACTACTATCGTTCGCCCATATACGAGAAGATATAATTTAACGTGTACCTACACACACACACACACACACACACACACACACACATATATATTATAACAAACATAATATTCTGTGCACAGATTTAAAGTCGGCTCGAATCTTCGTACTACATAAATATGGCGTCTTAATAGTATGGAACGCGTGCACTATGGTATTATAATTATACTTTAGGTACCACGTCGACCGCTTTGATCGACGACTTATTACGTTTGGATTAACGTTCGGAACAGGTTCGGAAAATATTTTTCTAGCCACTCTACCCACAACAGTCAAGGCCACTGTCGTATTTGTAGTATCGAAACGGTTTTTAGTGCACGTGCATATGGGTACCAACCAAAAAAAAAAAATGTTTCCCGACTAATAACTAAGGGAGATTTACCAATATACTAATTATTTCATTGTAATTGACATATTATAATATATGAATAATAAGTACCATTAATGAAAATATTTTTAATAATTGAGGATATGTTTTATACATATTATATGTTGCGTATACTACTAATATTGCCTAAATTATAATTTGATTTACACTAAATTGAAGTATTAAATAATACCTGCTATGTATGCATAATATTATTTAGTTCATTAGGTTTTATTGAGTAGTTTGGTACACGATACTGGCTTAAATTAACTTTCAAAAATAAAACATTATAGTTACCTATTTTTGGTGAAATGTTATGAAGTGTATAAAAAAAATAAATTTTATATATCATATTTTATAGCACATTGTAAATTATAAATATATATATATATATATAATGCGTACTTGATTTAATGTTATACACAACAAAAGACTATTGTTTTATTAACAAAAAAAAAAAATCACTTTTATAAAAATTAATTTTGAAAAATAATAAAATTTACTGTACTTTGTAGAATTTGTTATAAGTATTCTTGAGGATATTTTTATGCTTGTCCATGTATTGAACAATAGAACATCAAAGAAATAATTGCAGTACTTTTTGAAGAGCACCTCTATGTGAGTGTTAAATTAGGTTTTCAAATTACAACTCGTCAAGTTTCAAAGCATTTATATTTTATATTACAAAGTATTTCTATTCATATAAATTCTTATAGCAAGCAATTATGGAGTCTACAAGAGATAACACTTTATTTTTATGGTTAAAAATATTCTTGTAATTACCTATGTAATTTTAAAGTTAAAACAAGTTTGAAGTTTATGTTTTTTATCTCTTAAAATATGTCAATAAATAGAAAATAACTTAAAGAAAGCCTTTCAGAAAAATAATAAGACTTTCCTTGTCATATTTTTCAATATTATTAATACAATAATATTGAAAAATATGATTTAAAAAAAAAATGAACTTTGTCAAACTAAGAAATATTGATCTGTATTATAAGTTATAATTGCTATTACCCTTACTATAGCCTTATGTCATGAATGTTGCTTTTATTATAAACTTTTTTTTATTTTATTCATATGAATGTCATGACGTGGTAGTAATTAGAAACATGTTAGTTTAGTTAAGTTTATTTATTTAAGTTTTAAATGGACCAGGCTCAATTACATAAATTAGATAATAATAACAATCGTTCGTAAATAATAAAATAAAAAAAAAAGAAATACACAATATAAAAACACTTATGAATAGCTATGAATTAATAAGTATGCTGCAATTATAATATATTTGAAATGAGTCAAAATTTGATGATATGAATAAATCGATTTTTAGTTCGTTTATGGTTTTCCAAATTCTATTTAAAAGGGTATACTTGCATAATTTGTTACTTCTGATATAAGATAAAATTTATTTTTAGAACAAGTATTACGAATAGGAGTATGTATGAAAGGATGTACGACTTGAGAACTCAGGACAGCCAATATTTCCGGCGAAAAGTTTTTATGAAAAGTATAAATCTAATCACAAACGCCGTTGTTCTAATGTTTCAAGGTTAAGAATTGATAACATTGAAGAGTACGAAGAATGCGAAACATTTAAATAAGAGGAATCGTAAGACATTTTGCTGAATTTTTTCTGGTTTACGTTTAAGATCAAATTGATAAGGAGACCATGTTGTTGAGTCATATTCATCAAGTCGACCATTAAAGTCAGCTCAATTTCAATGAATGAAACCCAAGATTTGGTTTGATCTGATAACAATGCTGTCATTGTGACAGTCAAATTATAGTTTTTTGAGGCTTGATGTATTAGCCACAGTCACTGCTGTATGCTATAGTCAAGCGTCGTCTGACATCACAGGCCTTCGGATGGATGACCACTCGGATTGTGTGCGACGAATCTTTGCCCTACATATAAACCACGCAATTCCCGTAATTCCCACACAAGCCTATAATGGTTTTATGTTGCCGAGGGCCAATAAAAAAAATTAAAGTTTTAGATAAAAAAAAATACCAAGGTCTTAAATAGGCCCCATAGTTTAACGTAAAATTTCACCATTGATTTTGTACTGTTTTGACTTTTAAAATAATTTGAGCTCTGGAAAATGTACTTAATTATCTAGCACCTATTAATATTGAAGTTGCAATTATCGTTAATAGGTACGCTATTTATAAAAAGTATTTAAATCTTGATCATTAACTATACGAAATATTTCATATTTCATATTTTTGTTTATTATTTTCATTAAACAATATAATATTGATTATTATTAAATAGGATTATTTCTGATCCTACTATTTACCTAACCTTGAAAAATTAAAAAGCAAATAGAAGTCCTTAATAATTATAATTATAATCATTTTGCAATACATAATTATGCATTACTTATAAGAATAATAAATATAATTACATTAACTCTTAAATATAAGAAATACAAAAAAAATATGAATGTTTATACTTTTATTATTTTAGTAGACAAATTTTACTAATTATAATATACTTACTCGTATTTATTTTAATTATTACATTTTTATTAATTATTCTTTTGTTCTATACCAAGTTGATTAGATAATCTTCTACAAATGTTGATAAAATATTTTGTAGTACTGTCACTGGACCTTTTCCGTTAATTCACCA
>JACXSJ010000590.1:0-43089 GCA_014851325.1 Pentalonia nigronervosa
AATTCTTGTTTGGATGTCATAAATGTTTATCATTACCAGTTATAATTATTCCTGCATTTTATGTATGAGTATGCGTCTTTAAGAAATATTTATTGTACGCACAAATCAAAACATTCTGTATAATAATAATATACAACTTTATTTTGGAATTAGTTATCACATTATTATACTTTCATCGTTTGTGTTCGATAACCGATTTTAAAAATGTATTTAGAACTATGGATTTTTTTTTTATTGATAAATGGATATACAAAAAAATCATATAATTATTAACCGACAAAAAATAAACATTTTTTTCGATAACAATTTTAAATAAAATGAAGTACTATGAATGTTTTGAACATAAATAGCTGTAATATTTTTAAATATCAAAACAGGAGATGCATATGAAATACGTAAGACAAAATTAGACTGTCCATATGAAATAAATCCCAACAATCAATACTTACAAAAATTGTTGATTTTTTAAAAAATGTATTTTTTTGTGCATTTAAGTAAATATTATTTTTATTTTTAAACAATATTTAATTAATAATTAATATGTGTGATTTCACTGTTTTAGCGACTATGACAGATGGATTCAACATATATTTATCTATAAAAAATCTTATTATTCAATTAACTGTAAATAGAGAAATGTTAACTTATTATAGGTAGGTAGGTAAATGTTTTCCAAATATTATTTAACTAATTTCTTATGATTAAAATATACTTGTTGTAATAATTTTTGTTTGATGGTTTTATCACCTCCAGAAGAGTTTAGTATTAATAATAATATTTTTAATTACATAGATTTTGGGTTGTTTTTTAAATTTTGTGCAAATTCAGTCCACTACTATTATTAATACTGTGAAAATTATTGTTGGACAATTTTATATTTTATTCATAAAAAAAATATGCTTATGCATCTAATATCTAAATAGCAATAACTAAACCAATGACTAAAAAATAATATTTTTTATTATTATTATAATTTAAATTTAAAATTAATAATTATTTTAGTTATTGTAATTTAACTTTTCAAATCGTAAAAACGAACTTCTTTCATATTAAAAGTTGTATTATAATATATCAGCTGTGACATTTTCATATTGCTGTAGTATAATATCTATCATCTATGACAATTGTCAAAATCGTTGCAGAGAACGAAGACGATTAACGATTTTAATATTTCATTATGCAAAACATAATAAATAGTCATAAACAAAAACATATTGAGTTAAGTACGGATTAATTTTTCATAAATCAAAATATTTTCAATTCAGATGAGTTAGCGCGTTCCACGTCGGCGCGGCGGTGGTGCAATATATAAATAGCACAGGGATTTGCAAAAAATGTCAAAATCTAAGTAAGTTTCTTTTTATATTATTTAAGGCTCAAATTTACCTTTTTACTTAAAACACATATTTAATGAGACCCAAGTGTCGTGAACGTGTTTTTTATTTCCGAACACGCAACGTGTAAAATACATGAACTCGAATACCTATCCCAAACGTCATCGTTGTTCCGCGGCGTCCCGGTTGTAGAACAATAATAATTAATGCATAGGTACGTAGATGAAATAGACATACATTTTAGTAAATTTACAAAAATACACGTCATAAGTCATAAAATAAAATTTTAATTAAAATTATTACATCAAAGTATAGTATAAATTAGTATATTATTCTTATTCACTTATAATTCAACACTGACCATATCGCATAGGTAGTAGTGTAAATAAATTCATAAACAACAAAAATTTAAAATTGTTTTACATATTTAAATAATTGCATTCAGTAGGTATACAATATTAAACATTAAATGAGAAAGCTTATATTGCGTCTTCGAGGTTTTTAATAAAAAAAAATTGTATTTTAATATTTGTCGGGAATAAACTATGTCTAAAAATTAAAACATTTCAAATACTTTTAAATAGCTTATAATTATAAAATATAACATAATATGATTTAAAAAATAATTTATATACTAAATAGTAGTAGTTATTACTATCATGATCAGCAATATCGGAGTAAATGTTTAACTTGGAATCTTACAAACTGCTGGTATTCTGGCACGGTAAATTGTATGTGTTAATTGTGTACATAAACATTTTATAATTGTATTTTTAACTCTAATAGGCGATAGCAGTTATATCATTTATTCATAGTCGGTAATTAATAGCATATTTTTTTTTCGATTTTTCGATTCATTCAAATAACACGATGATGTCAAATATCGATATTTGTAATAATATATTATATCTGTGGACTTTTCATATTGACGTAAAAATATAAAATCTATCATATATGTCAATTGGCAAACGTTGCAACGGACGTAGATGTCATTAACGATTCTACAATTTCAATGAACAAAAATGATTGAGTTCGGTTTTATTTTTTATAAATCACAATATTTTCATTTCAGTGCAGTTTCCTGCACTTCGGCGATGTGAGTATGACAAAGTTTCGTCAGAATAATTGATGTTTAAGTAAAATTGTTTTCGTGTTCTTTTCAGCATAATTCATTCAGGCGAGCAATACAAACGTCGTCGTCATTCTTTTACCGCGACCAGGTCGTAGTATAATAATATAATATACCTAAATGAATAGAGTTATATATACCCATAGAAGTTCTTATGTCTCATAAAAATGAGAATTAATATTTTTGAGCATAGAAAGTTTTTTATTATTTTTCAATCGATCAACGTTGAACATTTCTGTTATAATTTTATTTTTAATTCAATATTTTTATAAATTATTGAATTACTCATAATATTTCAATTATTTTTATATTATCAGTTACTTTATATATTGTACATTTAATATATTTTTACCAAAACGTATAGACAGGGCCGCTACTAGAAATTATGCGCCCCCGTCTTAAAATTCATGGCGCCCATGTTCAATATTTTTTTTTAAATATATATATGTACCTACAGAGGTGACTAAATATTTTTTTCAAAAATTTTAAATCTTATAAAAGGTCTCTCATAAATTATCATTAATCTAGTTTAAAAAAAATTACGAGCTTTAATTCACAATAGCCTTTTTATGAGCACCTACAGTTAACATTTTTAAAAAATTCGTCAAAAATAAGAAAAATTGTAAATTATTTTGTTAGTAATTTAAAAATAAAACTTATTTTTATATCATTGATTTAAAAATTTAATGCTCTCTTTACAGAGAAAAATTGAATTTTACGTTAATTTCATCCAAGATAATTTTTCCCTAATGTGTGCCTTCCCACCCATTTATACTGGCCCTACGTATAGGTGTATAACATACTATCATAAGAAGTATTTTATCATATACTATTGTTATTCATTTATAACTCAACACTGATGTATCGTATAATGGTATAGGTAAATAGATTCATGGCAATAATATTTTCAAATTAGTTAAACAGTTTGATAATTACATCGTGTGTATAGAAACTCATAATTACACATTATGCTTGTATTACGTTTTCAAGGTTTTTGATGTAAAACATTTTTTATTAATATTTATTTGGAACAAACACTCAGCGAATTGTAATGAAATAAATATTAACATTATTTTAGCCATAATATCTGTCATACCTTAAACGCATAAATTGTTAAACATTTTACTGGCTGCGTGTTATTTCAGAGATTTTATTCGACAACGGATGTCTCCAAATCGGAATGATGTGGATGGTTTTATCGTCAAAATGTATCAGAGACAAAGCAATACATAGTTTATTCTCATTCGGACACGACATCGTGGATCGTTTGGTTAGAAGGTATGTAAACAGTATTTATTGTTATATATTTATTATAATATACGCACCACTAGTGTTACTTATGTTAGGCAGGCATGTGTGTTTTAAATTTTTTTTTCTTACCGCCATTAAGTTTCCTTTTAATATTGTAAATCGATCAGGGGTTCGAACATATCGATTATAATTGTAGGTATAACACTATTTCGGCTATCAATCAAGTCATGATAAAAATTAGGAAATTAGTCAGGTCCGATATTCACTAGGTAATATTTAAATTGATTTATTGAATTAAAATTTTAAATATTTTCTTCGATTATCAGGTACGATGACCTGTACGAGAGAATGAGATAAATAAAGGAGAATAGAAAGTGTGTGATATGGTGAAGATAATTAAGGAAAGAGGTCTAGAGAATTTCAGAATTTTTGGTGTATGAAAGAGAAAGATGCAAAAATATGTAAGGTTAGGTTAGTGGCTTGGCGAAGCGGGTAACTGCCACTGAGTTTCAGAAGGGGTGGTGGGTGGATGGGAAATGGCCAAATAATAATGGGTAATAATTTATATTAACTAGTATTTTAGTATTTACTATGACATGTAGTTAAAAATATGTAAATATAATTATCGAGTATTGGTAGGTGGTTGGGTGGGTGACACATAATACTAGCCTCTGAACAATTTCATGTTCGCCACGCCACTGCAGGTTATATTGGTTGAAAGATTGGAGAGTGTGTACTAAAAGAAAACACAGTGTGAGTGTAGTTGTGAAAGTAAATATAGGGAGAAAGGGTGGGATGGAAAGACGAAAGAAGAAGTGGTCAAATTTAGTTGTGAGAGTAAGGGAGAAGAAGTGTGAAGAAGAAAAGTTAGGTAAACGATATCGAATACATAGAAAAGGATCTAAAATTGCAAAATTCACTCGACCCTTTGGCTGATACTACGATTTAGTAGGTTTGCAACCTTGACTTAAGGGTGAGGATAAAAAGAGTCAAAAACCGAGTTGGCATGGTCGGTTTAAGTATTGAATACTATGTTATCAAATCGAATATGCGGTTGATTGTTGAAAGTTATGTAGATAGGTATAATTGGAAGTTAAAGTATAATAACTAATAATTATAAGTATTAATTATTTATCTATAACGGAGACCGGGTGTACAGTGAGACATATTGGCAAAGTAAACTTAACTAAATATTAATTTTTGAAAAAGCATATTAGATATTTAAATATTGTTATAACTAGGACCGGGAATTATATGCATTTGTACATTTCTATTTATTTGTTAAAAAAAATAGCTAGGTAAGACACAAATTAATATTGTATTGACATATTTTGAGTGCATATTTCAATGATACTATGCGCAAAACTGCATGCATATTTCATACGTTATTAGTGATTATAATTCAGGGCCCTAGATATAACAAAATATAAAAAAAAAAAAAAAAAAAAAAAAATACGAATTAATAATTTTAAAACTGTTTTTAAAAAAGGTTATTGTACAAGAATATTATTATAACTATTACATTTTATTATATTGTGGACCAGAAAAAAAAAAATGTTTGAACTACAATAATTATTATAATGGTATAATACTTTAAAATACACACGTAATGAATTTGATTTATAAAATAAATAAGTTAAATTAGCATATAGAAGTGGTTAGGTATCGTTAAATACGTTACATTATGTGATGTTTATAATAATATAAAAAAACGTATTTATAGCTAAAATAAAATTTAATTTATAAACATATTTTTTCAGTTAGAATTTTTAATAATCAGTTGATATGCTAAACCTATGAACATTTATAATTAATTTGTAAGTTTTTATTGTGGCACAATCACGGATTAAGTTAGAAATTATATATTAGTAATAATCTACCATGGTAGAAACCTTTTTATCTTAAACCGTGGGTACCACATGAATTAAAACGTTCACACAATCATGCTGGTAAATTATCGTTCACCACCAAATTAAATTATTCTTATTATATATATATTTTTTTTTTATTAAATTATTAATTTAATTATTTTTAATTTATTATTATAAAATACATATTCCATTAAATAATCAAAAATTAATAATTACTTTATCTTGGTTTTCCTCATTGATATTTATTGTTTATAGCTTCTTATATTTGAAAAATATTAGGAAAATGTAATATTTATCATAGAAGTACCATATTTGAGTTTAAAATCATTTTTACCTTTATATAATAAATTATTATAAAAAACTTATTTTATAATAAAGTTTGGTTTTTTATCATTATATCAATAAGTATTAAAATACCGTTCAAACTCCCATACTGTTTTCACAAGGCTGCTCCAAGTTTACATTTAAAAAGGAAAATTTTGGTCCAACTATCTATTTTTCATTAAAAATTTATTTTTGGCTCTAAATATTTAACTCTGAGCAAAATATAACTTAAATGTGTTTATTAATTTTTAATAATAATTAATAAATGTAATAAAAATACTTCATAGTACGCCGGGTAATACTCAACATTTAAAAAATCATTAACGTTTTGAAAATATTTTTGATTAATTTTTTTTTTACTTACTTTTGTTCTTCTGTTTCTAATGGTTTGTGAAACATATTAAGCGATCCTACGATTCTCAAAATATTTATATATTGATTATTACAATATAACAAAAATTTCATTGCTCTTTATGTTGGATCTGAAATCTTAATATTTGTTATAAACAATTTATTTTATACAAATTTAAAAAAAACATTAAAAAAGTATTAAATATTAATTTAATATTATCGGCTAAAATATATCTTTTCGATTTAAATGATAGATTTACTTATAAAATTCGTATAATATAAATTAATATTAATATTTGTGTAATTTTGTATCGTTAATTTGAGTTTAAGTTTGATTTACTTCTTTCCAAATTTAAATTTTAAAATATTATGACACCGTGATTAGTAGTGAAAAAAATAAAAAAAAATAATTAAAAATAAAATAAAATAAATAAGTTGTGCTATTGAATAGTTATTATTCGAACATTTTGAACGATTGTACTCTATATAATTATCGACTACAATATTAATATATATATTAATAATTGTAACAATATTATAAATATGTTACATGACACCTTTGTATATTATATATAAATTCTACATTATGTACAATCAACTGCTGACTAATACAATAATATTAATTGATACACATAATTGTAAGGCTTATCGCCAACACACACCATGTATAAAATAGTTCAACAGACACCGCTGACAAGAGCGAACTCACCGATACCTACACATAACGGCCATCTTAAAGAACAGTAAAGTACTTTTTAATATATAATAATTATTCTAGATGTAAAACGCATTTACCTCTGCTGACTTATAGATTTTTCTTTCATTTATTAATATAATTTTAAATAATAAAATATTTACCTTAAAGTAACACATTTTTTTAATATTTTTTAGTTATGCATAATCTCTCTGCTTTAAATATATAATTATAATTATAGTATATGTATTGATAAGTCTATGTCATTAATATTTATATATCTATGTCGTTTTTATTTATATATCTACAGAGTTTATATTTTATATATTTTATACATATTTATATATATTTACATAAAATAAATATAAGGGATTTTTTCATATGTTTAATGTTATACGTGATATCAAAAGTTAGATTATCTCGTAGCATCATATGAAAAAAAAAAAATAACTGAGTGTCCTATTTATGTAAAAATAAAATCATGTCAACAAATATATTTGTAAATGAAAGCAAAGAGAGGAATGTAATTTTTTTTATTACGACGTAAATTTATGATTTTATTTATTTGAAATACTTTTAGATAAATTTAAAAATAATTCGAAATTTGTGGTTACGAATGGTTACGAATTGATTATTAACCTCTAAAACAGATTTGAAATTTAAAAGTAGATTATTTCGAGGTGCGGGTGTTGGCATAACGTTACACCAGCATCCGTTTCTGGATAATGGTTTTTATGGTAACGGATTTAGGTTACGAATTCCAAATTTGTGTTTATGAATAGTTACGAATTGTTGACTTATGGAATAAATTTTGAAAAAAAAAATTTAAGTTGTGGGGCCAGAGTAACGCACCTTTTAATCTCATCCTCTCCGAAATGTACATTTATAACAATAGCTTATCTTATAGACTAGGGGTGGCAAATTTTTCTGATGCTACGTGCCAAAAATTACCTTTTTTATTTTTTTTAGTTTGCTAGAACGTACCATTAAATTATGAAAAATATTATATACATATTGTTGTTGTTTATTATTAAAAATAAAATATAAATATTTTAACTTTTGCGTGCCAAGGATTTACCATCCCTATTATAGGTAGTATAATTCCGTTACGTTTTATATATTCAATATAAAATGGAAGTACAGTCAACAATTAACACGAAATTTAAAACATTCAACCGATTTAACAATATACAGTATAACATATGTATATCGTATAACATTCAAATTTTAGCCCAAAATGCGGAATTTGAACAAACATCATAGAAAGTGTGGACGAACAAATTAGTCACAATTAATACACTACATGCATTCATCAATACATTAGTTATAACCATTTATAAATAAAGATAATTATTAGCATTTGAAAAACGTATAAAAATAACTAATTGTATTGGTTGTCTAATGAATTACATTATAAATCGTGTGTGAATAGTATTTTATCATAATTAGCGCGTATATAAATACGCACATCCGAAAACAATCGATTATATAATTCATAAAATGTTTGATGGCGTTTTGGAATCTATTGTAGTTACGAAAAGTTACAATAAACCGCACCTTACAACACAACAACAATATTATTTTATTCTCGTATGGCTATTATGTGTTGTGTGTAACGTTACATATACCACGAGGACTATTTTTTTTTTTTTTTTGTTTACTTCAGATCCGTACCAAAAATTATTTCAAACGACTATTCGTTCGGAACCCCGCCGACGAGTACGGCAAAGTATATTTCTTTATGTTTTGTTATCTCACACGCGACGATAATAGTAATATCACGAGGTTTACAAAAATATAAAACGCTTCGATGACATATATTTTAATAATATTACGCGACATCGTTGTGTGTACCCACCGCGAAACACATATTGTAATGCATGGCTGCCGCTCCCGTCGACGGAACAAAGGTCAACGACGTTCTGTCTTTCGTCAATATGCGATATTCTACAATGATATTGTTATTATTGTGGTACCGCCAAATCGTTTTCTTTGGACGTCCCGCGGAGACTGACGAAGGAATACATTTGCGGACGAGACGAATATCAAGCGCGAGATGGCGACAACGGCAGTTACACGTATAATAATGTATATCGCGTGCGCGCGTGTGTGTGTTCGAGTAAAAGTTTTGAGTCCTTTTTATAATATACAATATTATATATTATAGACCAGTGGTTCTCAACCGGGGTGACGTGCCACTCGAGATGACACGGATCCGTCATAGGGGAGGGCAAAAAATATCCACAGAAATAGAAAAGAGAATAAAAGAATTGTTTATTGGTCTAGTACACTCACAAATATTAAAACAAAAAAACATAAAAAGAACTTTAAAAGACGAATGAGATTCGCTTTTTCCTCTATCAATCTTAGAATTCTTCAAATTCGTAAAAACTGCCAGGGTCAAATTTCTCATTGATTCTATATAATTTATTATTATTCATTAATATTTTTATTTTTTTTTTTTCAATTTGTCAATTTAAAGTGTCAATTGAGTCCTTCAACTTAAATAATACGTATAATTATTATTTTTCTACGTACTTAAAAAAAAAAAAATTACAGTTCAATTTGATTAGTAGTATATTGATGATAGGGCGACACAGTGTTGGATATTAGTGGCCAAGGGTGACAAAAAAGGTTGAGAACCACTGATAAAATAAACGGACGAACGGAAAAAAATTGTGAGGCGGTTACAGCGGGCGGGTGGGCGAGAAAACGCGTTTAATATTATTATCTAACGCGCAGCGTGATATATAGAAGATTATTGGGAACGATAAACAAGTCAAACGAAAATTGATGTTTGATACCGAGACCGGCGGCCCTGACAGTATTCGAGAATTTATGGCACGGGACCGAACCGGAAATGGAGTCTTCATTAAACGTCAACGGTACACTTTATATTATTATATACATATAGGTGTATATATATATATATATATATATATATATATATGTGCGAAAAGAGTACGACGGCGGCTTGAAACTGCGAAGAAATTCAATACGGCGCACTGTGTTTTGTTATTGCTAAATGATCCGAGAGACGATCGCTTCGTCACCGCTACAGTGCGTCACTTCTGTCCCGAATCGCTATAGTATTTTTTGTCAATAAAATTAAATCATTAATGAGACGAAAATATTAATGCGACGGATGCGGTGTTAGTTCGACATATTACACACTATTTGTGTGCACTGATTAATCGCATCAACTGCAGTTCGTTTCAAATTAGTTATCACAAGCGAAACACACACGTGCACAAATGAATAATACTCGCCCCCACTTTTTTTCTTCTCCGACGATACGGAGTTGTTCAAAATTTGATTTATGGAATTACTTAAAGACCATAATACTTTCAAATTATTGAGATTTTTTTGTTCTACTTAAGGAGTGTTTCGGGGAGATGAAACCTTCTGTTTTTTAATTGAAAATTTCTCTTTGATACATTGTAAATCATTTAGCAGATAATTTCAGCAGATAAATCTTAACAAACCTATGGCCTGTATAATATAATAGTTTATAATATACATTACACTATTGCATTGCGAGTATAATAATTCATGCTCACCATATCTCAAAAATAACACAAAATTATATGATATTTGAATTTCCTCTATATCTATATTTACAAAACTGCGTACTATCGAAATTACACGCTACATCTTTTAATATGAGTGTGGGTTTGGTACAAAAAGGTCGACAACTTAATTGGCCGATATTAAAAAAAATATTTTTAGGTTTGAAAATTATAAATATATTTTGATTATTGTTGTATTTTTATCACGTGGCGTTGTCGGGGTAAAACAAATTTGACCATTATATTGAAGTTAAGGGAATGTTCGCTCTTAATTTTAAGTTATCGTATAAACACGAGTAATTTAGTTTTTACATTTGAAGTTCAAATTTTGAGTGATTATTGTTGTTTACTCTCGAAGACAAAGAAATAAAAGTTAATAATAAATACATTTTTTTATTATCCTTTCTTATGTGTAAAAAGTGGATACATAACATCGCAAGATCGACAATTGAAGTATATAAAATGGTTTACACATTAACTGGTAGGTACATAGAAATCCTGATTAGACATATTAACTCGAGTATGTGTTTCAAACTCAATTAATTTACAAACAAATACAATATATATATATATATTTATGGTTTGTGTCTCTCGAAGTGATTAAACAATTTGCAAAATAATAATATAATGCCTACCGAGTAAAACGCTCAAAGGGACCACTACCATAGTATGGTGACGAGGAACAGTACCCAAAACGATACAAATGCAAATCCAAGACGTATAGATACCGAAATTATGTGACATTCATTTCTATATTAAAATAAAGTATTATCCTATAAAGAATGATTTTTTAATCGTGTTCACCTCGTTTATACATTTTAATTAAGCATAATATATTTCATTCAAATTATTAATGTGTTCATAGTACTTCATACAGACATTAGTTTTCAAATTTGTATAGTTTTCAAATACTCGTCATTTGTTTTAAAACAACGGAAATTTCATATTTTTAACAATGATTTTTTGAAATTTTGATATATTATAATCAAAATTCGGAGATAAGTAGATATTTAAATTATTAAATTTTATGATCTAACGATAAGATTGATAATAGTTATAATTTTCTACTTAAAATTTGAATCAATATAATAAAAATAAGTATGAATTTGGAACCTATATATTACTAGTATAATAGGTATTAAGATAAATATGATGTACAGGAGCTATTGTTTGAAATAAATCTAAAACGCTTTAAATCAATTGAAAGCAAGTCAAATATAATTTTTGATTTATCTGATAAACTGTTAAGTGTAGTCCCTACAGCCATCATTACCAACAGGAAAACTATACTCGTTCGAATTCCAACTTCAACGCCGACTTCAAACTGTTTAAACAAATAATATGCTCAAATGTTTGCAGTAAACTAATGATGACGCATTGACGTGAAGTTTTTTTGGAAAAAAACAAAAAATGTAAATCATCCATCACCAAGAAATAAGTAAAGCTAGTATTTATACAAGATATAAAATATAACTAAATCATACTTTTGAAGATGCTTTAATGTTTATTTTGAATTTCCTATAGTTAAACATTCCAAAAGTCAAATTTGAACATTGTATTATAATAGATGTGCATAATATTATTTAAGCATAAAACTTGTGCTTAAAAAAAAAACCAGGTGTCATATGTCAAGAGAGCATATTATACTGTAACAGCAATTGTTATTCAATTTAGTCTTGTTTGGAACGTTTGCGAGAACTCGTGCATTGTTAAGTATAAAATATAAATATAAGTTACATATTACACGGTACTTTTAGTGCATGCAAGTGCTTGTACAGAATAAATTCAGACCTATTAAGTATATTCTGTTGTGTTACACATGTGTATTATACATGTGGATGAGATGCGTGTTTTTATAACGTCATAAACAAAAAAAAAAACAAAGAGATAAAACAATAAAACTAATAAATTATAATAGTTTATGGTTGCTGAACGCGTATCTTAGATATAGTAACAACACGCTATGACGTTTTGATATTTTTTTAACGAATAAACGAACGGTTCGTTATGATATACTTAAAACGATTTGCGGATACAATGTTTATGTGCTCCATTTTGGCGGCCAAAACGAGTTTATCTTAAAAAAAAAAACGGCATTTTCTTTATTACTCGTAGTTTTAAATACTATTTATAACAATATAATAATATATAAATTAAATTAGTACACGTAATTATAGGTGCTTTTTAAAAAAATTGAGTAATGTCAAAATCTATATTTGGGAAAAAAAAACGCTGGAAAACTTTTTTTTCGAGTTTAATACATCACGTGAGCACAATAATAAGCCAATTCGAGTGGATTAGATAATTGTCGGGTCAAGTGGACGAAAAGTCGTCGGTAGGTAGGTAAGTAGGTAGGTAGGCATCACTGCTATATGATTACGTGCAGGGCAGGAAATTATTCAATCCATCGATATACATCGAAATTGCCGCGAAAACAACGGCTAAAGATAACGCGGTCTGCATACATTATGATGGGCGCATGTAAATTCCATTGAACATGACCTTTTTAAACCTTTTTTCATGTAAATTCCATGGGTACTTTTTTTTACCTGAAAAAGAATATAAATTCCACAGGTACGTTTTTCAATACCTGAAAAACAAACATAAACTCCACCGATTTCATTTAATAATTTTTATACATTTTTTTTTTATTTTAATATTATTCAAGTACATATATATATATATATATATAGATACTATTATATATTTTTACATTAATTTAAAAAAATGTACTATTAACAATAATGATCAGTAGTTGGTTTATAAATTAATATAATATACGTAATAGCATTGGTTATAGCAATGTTTATAGTTATTATTTATCATATTATATTTCATAAATTAAACTAAATGTTTTTAAAACTGCGAAACACTATTCATTTTCACACCACCATTTTTCTTCAACGAGCTTTAAAACCGTTTGTTTATATTTAAAGTTATTTAAATATAGAAAAAATTGCCACGTTCGCTTACTATTTCATTCAATGTATTCATTTTGAAATCAGCGAATGAACTTGAATGTGCCTAATGTATAATATTTTGTCGAACGCGTTCGTATCGTGAAGTATCGATATTTATCAGTCAACGTAACAATGTCGTTTGATAAGTCGACAGTAAAATTGTTGTGCAGCTATTCTAAAAATAGTTGTAATCGGTAGAGTTGACCATCGGTGGAATTTACATGTAATAAATCTAACCATTAAAAACGATTACCTAAAAATGGGTGGAAAACTATCGCCGACCATTGTGTTTCAGGGCATGCGCAGTTTTATGGAAATAGAAGTAATACTTTTCTATGAAAACCAAACAAATCTCTATGGAAAATAATTTAATAATGATAATAATATGCATATTGCATTATACATTTGATTTTCAAAATAAAAATTATTATTTTTACAATAAATATGAATAAACGCGATCGGAATTATATAAATACTTATTTTTATTATTTTTCGTAATTACTTATACTTTATGCACAGTAGGTACACACGTAAAGTTATTACACTAAAGGTAATTTATTCAAACGGTTTCGCTAATTATTTTCAAAAATGATTTTTATGGTTTTGGAATAAAAATGTTTGAATTATAATTAATATTAAAAAAAAATTATAATACTACATAATATGTACAAAAAAAGTCTTTTTTTACTTTGTTGAATTATAGTGAATTTTGAATTCTATTAATAATTACTGATATATTTTTAATTCCACAATAAAAAGCAGAATACTTTTATAAAATGATAAAGTTTAAGTATCAAATGTTGAATGAATACCGTTTTTTAAATAATACTTTATAGATATTAAATGAGCGGAGTACAATGGCCACGGGACTGTTACTTATTAGAACATTAAATATAATAATTCTCTAAAAAGTATACTCATTCAAATTTTGATTTAAATATATCATCGTCTATAAACAAAATAATTAAAAATTTGCAGTAAAATAACTATAATATGTTTTGATTTGAAAAACAAAAATTTGTACTGTTACGCAGCATAGTCATCTAAATGTTTGAAAATATTATAGGTTTTCAGCTTACCAATATTTCGATTGGTATAATATATTAATATGGGATTTAAATATAAAATAGAGCGAGTACTCTGTATGTACATACATGTATATTTACATGTATATTCAACAAGCATGTTCGCACATTCTTTCTCACTTAATAATGAACTTATATCATTAATTTTGATTTTTAAAATTTTAACAGTTTACAATAATCAAGATGGTTTTAATACGAAGAATAAAAAGTGTGAATCAACATAATATTATGATAGTCTACAGGGTATATACAAAATATAAGTATTTGAAACTATGATTTTTGAGTACAATTAAAAATTCGAAAAGCCCGAATTTGAATACATTCATTATTAAAAGAAAAAAGGGACCATATTTTGATCACGTTTATGAAAATTCCCTGTGTATTTTTTGTTGTTATTGTCTGCTCAATTTACATACTAAATAGTTTCTATTGTCATTATATGTATGTACAACTTCTCTGACATCCATCGATCGCAGTGGATGTCGATAAATTATATCTGTTACATTATTCTGTACGTAAATAATTATTGTTATCTGAAATAATAGTTGATGTTAAAGTCATGGCAAATACATTTTATATTTAATCGTAAAACAGAAGTATATTATTACTACTCGTAATAATGTACATCGAGGTCGTAAAAATAAGAATATAATATAATATCCGCAGTTTCAGTCATTAAAATAACATGGTAGATAATGAATAAATGGATAAAAACTAACTTGTGTACTATATAACAGTAATATTTCCAAATAAAAACCTATTATCAACTACTGTAATATTTAGACTGACGTTTTATTAGATAATACATAAAGTTATAATTTATTTTTCTCAATTATAATATTATATATACCTAATTTATATATATATATATATTATATTTTTATATTTTTTTAAAATAAATCATAGTATTGAAAAAAATGTCTTAGATTATATTAATAATACGATAAACACTTTTTGTCAGAAATGCATAGTTACGCCATAAATCATAATTAGAGTTCGGATGATTTAACTCTTATAACTATATCAAGTTATAAAAATGAGCGTTTAAAATAATGCAAAAGCACTGAAGTTTATCTTAACATTTTTTTATTTAAATTAGAATTAAAGATTGATTTTTTTCATGATTAACAGCTATATAATATATGAATATTATAGAGAAAATATTTTTTTTTCAATTTGTACAGAAAATTAATAAACAGCTTGATACATAGTTACACTAAAGATCCGAGTTCTATGACCATATAATATATTTTTAACTATTTTACTCAAAAACAAAGATATTAAAAACCCATATGCCAGTTCTTTTTATATAAAAATTATATTCACATATTGCTTAAAACACAATACACGTCTAGTTAAAAATTTACACACTATATTTCCAATTAAATATACCTTTTAAATCGTTTCTTTTCACTCTTTCGTATAAGTGATTTTTTATAGCTCATGATTTTTTTCATGACGTTAAGTAAAAAAAAAAAAAAATTATAATTTCAGTGACTTAAAACCGTAGTCGTTTTAATGAAGAAAATGTATTATAATATGTGTCTAATGTTTAATGTAGCTACCTATATGATATAATAGTCTATATCTAATTTACGATCGACTGAATTTTAGTGATGCCAAACATCTGCTTATTTATTAACGATCGAAATTGCAGTGAATCGTGTGAATTTATTGCACGCGATTTGTCAGCTGACATCCTTTTGCGTAAGGTAGGTATTCAAAGAATCCAAAAATGGTCGTGGTGGTTACAACGAGGTGCATACCGTTCTCAGGAAACGAATAAAAGAGGATAGAAAAGAAAACTTTCAGAAGAGAAAAAAAATTCAGACCAAACGACTTCGCAGACATTCAGACCAGTTTTTTACACTCAATTTTCATTATTATTATCGTTGTTTTACCGAAACTTTACCGAAACCGCGTTTCTATTGGATGGACGGTTGGTTTTTAATTAGTGTGGCGAGTACATAGCACGCAACGAGAACGCCCGTAACGGGCCGATTGGAATTCGATTGGAAACGAAAAGATCCATCGCAGTCAAACGGTGCGTATATAATAATATATATATATATATATATATATTTATACCGATAATATACGTAGTAAATCGGAGTAAAAAGTAGACGAGATATTGTAAAGATGGGGTGGCGAACGGGGTCCGAGGAATCTGACACGCATCGGGACTTGAACGCCCCGCACCGGATGAAAACACAAACTATTTCGATCCGAACGATGGTATATAACAGGCGTTACGGGGTAATATGCGGAAAGAGTGCCGACAGGGTCTGGCGCGTAGTTTGCCCGTCACTTCCGGCGTTTCGGAAAATCGTTTTACTCGCCACAGCGATAGTTTTGAATTTCGATCGGCTGCCGGAAAATCGTCGGCTGCCCGCGACAGAATAATATAATAATATATACCGCACAACATGTTATAGTAATGCTATATTAGTTATCGTAATAATATCGCGGAGTGCGGCGAGGAAAAACGGATTTGCGGTCATTGCCGAACGACCGGCCGATCGCCACCGCCGACTTTATCGGGGTACAAACGGTTTTCAAAGTTTACCGGACTGTCGTTCGAAAAACAATCGAAAACCCATTTGCCAGCAATTCCCACGGACCACATGTACCACGTTATAATCGAACTATTGAAATAAACACTTCGGTAATATATTCCTTTGCTGCTTGTATATGATAAACTAATAATACACAGAAAAACTACTACAAATTACAACATTCAATATCATATACTCATTATGATAATACCGATGTGTTGAGAAATTTTTTTTAAAAATCGTGTTACGCAACAGGTCGGTTTTAATTTCATCAGATTATATAATATAGTAACGCACCGAAAAAAGTTCTTACTGAACTGGTGAAAAGGCCACATAAACTTTATTATGTTTTATTATTTCTTTGTATAATATTAATGAAAATAATATTATTACAAGTAGAACATACATTAGGTATTACCTCTGAATAATATTAATCACTCAAAATTACGAGTATATTAAACTAAGAATAGTATAAAATAAGGTGTAGCTTAGTTTTAGTAGTTAGGTAAACCTTTGCAGTTCACGGTGTCACTGTTATGTCGGTGTCATTGTATCAGTGTCCATCGCTTTGTGTACAAATCCTATTGAGGTGAGCGATTTTTATTTGTCCGCGTCTGGTTGGAACAACGGTTGGTATGTTTTGGCTTGAATATAATAACTTTATGAACACGGAACTTGTTATTATTATAAGTATAGTATATGGCATGCTATCAACTAAAATAATTTTTAAAAATGTTTAAAATAAGTGGTGATTGGGCAACAAAGTACTTACTCGTTGAGATTTGTTATATACATTTTTGAAAAATAAGTAGGGTATTAAGGTATAACCAATGTGTTACTTTTCTTATGACATGATTCATGTTATGTTTGTAAATCGGTTGGTCATCACAATTACGTATTGTGAAAATGGACGCGAAGACTGCTTTTATTAATTAAAAAAAAAAAACAAACAAGACAATACAAAATAAAAAACCAAGAAGACTTCAATGAAGCATTAAATTGATTTACTAAAATAATAAGCAGAAGGTTTAAATTGGAATCAATGTAGGATACTAATACATATTTATATAAGTTTTTCTAAATAAATTTAATAATAAAATATTACAATATTATATGTTATTAAATAAAATCTCTAATAGGTCAGACAAATGTTTCATGTATTACGTATAATTTATTATAAACTAGTTTGTTGATAATGTTTTATTACCTCGTATGCATTTATTCGTATATCACATTTAATTATTATATCATTAGGTTCAGATTGTAAATACAACTTGTAACGAGCGCGCATGTTAAATCTAAAAACAAAGTTACGTGTCGCCACCGGTACTGCCAATATCGCGAATGTTACGACACAATATAGCAACAGATAGTGGGCACAGATCCATTAATTATAGAACATGTTATGCGACCCATCACTAACATAATTCAATATATTAACCGTAATTAATATATACATAATTAATTAGACAAATATCTTTCAAGCTTATTTGAAATAAAAGAAAACATAATTTCGAAAACATAAGCATGAAATCATAATTAAAACGCATCAATCCAACCGATATTACTGCAACCCGCAAACGACCAACATAATTTATAAAACAGGTACGTGACTACTCAAAAAAAAAGACTATCATTATCAGCATCACATCATTGTTATTCATCGTATAGTGCGTACGTGTGTTGTCCGTCCGTCCGTCGCAAATCCGCCATGTTTGCTAGTCACCAGTGCCGTAAAACTCATGCAGCGTCTTCCCTACGCCAACCCTCGCTACTCGTTCATCCATCGTGGAGGTTCTGAGCAAAACGGTCTTAAGTGAAATAAAACTCCGCTGCAAACCGTCCTTAAAAAAGTTCACAATTATCCTTCTTCATTAAACCCAACTGTTCAAACTTTAGTTACGTCGCCGAATCAGCAGCAAATGTCACCTTTAACATCCGTCAATTTACTGCCGCCACCTACATCCACGGACTAACGCGTCTCTCTACCTTTTCACCATCCGTTTCGGATGAGTCCATCAGATAGCTCTTACTTATCACCAGGCGCTTCTGACGAAAAGGTAAGGAGTCGGTTATCTACCAATTCCATTCATAAACCAAAGACCGAAAAGCCTATAACTATATCCCTCCTATTATTATGGATGACTCCGACTGGCGTAAAGTCGCGCTATCTATTTTTAACTCAACAGAAACCTTAACTCAAGCCAAGATCAATGTGTGTTCAAGTTTTATCTTCCGATAATTTCTGATTAACCTAACCCAACTTAATCTAACCTAACCTATAAAGTTCAAACAATTCTTTGCGAACAATCCATCACTCTCCACACTTTTAGCCTTCCTGAAGATCGTACACTTAAAGTAGTGATCAAGGGTACACCTACAAATATCCTCCCCCCCCCCAAAAAAAAAAAATGAGCTCATTAACCTGGGTTATGACATCAAGGTTATAAAACGTTTCGGCAACTCTGCCAAACCCTTACCAATTTGCCTAATAACTCTATCTAAAAACTCTTTATCAATTGACATATATAAACTACCCAGCATTTTCTATTTATCAGTGAAAGTAGAAATGTACAAAAATTCGAACCTGCACAATACTTCTCCTGTTAACGTTTTGGCCATGGATCTTCGAACTGTGGGTACCTTCCCTGCTGTGAAATATAGCAGCCCTCATCTTGCCAAAGATTACCAAAAAAATCAGAGAATAAGAACTACTTTGCTGCAACTGTGGTGAGGTGCACACCGCGAATTGCCTCGGTTGTTTCTACTTTTAACGAGAACTCAACCAAAAGTCTACCTCAACTAAACCCTTTACCAAAATCCAAACTTTAAACTCCGTCATCTCAAATACCATCGATCCTAAAATAACAATTCAAGGATGCTTAGACGCTAACACTCAAGTCCAACATAACTCGTATTCATAATCAGTCAGAGGTAACCAAAAACCTAACACAAGTCTAAATGAAAACAAAATCAACGTCTCTGACGTTTTGAGCCTTCTTTCAAACTTACTCACAGTCCTGGCCTCGAATAAGGAAGTCAAATATATTATGATACAAACAATAAATTCTTTAAAAACTTCTTATCTCTCCTTCAAAATGTCTAACTCACTATTATATATTATTCATTGGAATACCAAGGGCTTAAAAAACAAAATAAATTAATTAAAATTCCTTTTTAACAAAGAAAAAATGAACATTGCACTTATTGGTAAAATAAAACTTAAATTCACAATTCGACTAAAAATTTTCAACTACTTTATTTATCGTTCTGATAACAAGTCTCGCCAAGGCTTTGCTACAATTATATATATACATACTACATCGTAGGGGAATTGAAACGTCATAGTAAACGTCGTATATACAAATTTATTAAATTATTATATCAAATATTGTAAACATCATATATATGTTGTATCAGTATATCATATATTATATGTAAAATTAAATATACTGTATACTAATTGTTATTATTATTATTAATTATTCATTTGAACACACATAAACAAAATATTAAATGAAAAAATTAACATCAAACGACACACAATTCTTGAGTTCGTTACAAACTTTAAGAAATAAGTAAATAAAAAAATATAGATACATTTCTTTTGTATAGAATATATTGTAATGGTTAAATGTACTTACATGTTTATTGTTTATGTATATCAAATGGTTAAAATGGTTTATTGGTTTATAATTGTAATTTATTAAAATTTTAAATCTATAACACTTTAACCCTATAAAAACGGCCACTAAATAAAATAGATGTATTTATTACGATGAAGAAAAAGTGTCCAAATTATCAGAAATAATTACAGATTGTTTAGATAAAATACACTATAATTATCATTTGATAATATTTTTTAGAATTTAAAACATTTGACTAATGTACAGAATAATTTTGAGAATTCTTAAATTGAAATGAAGTACTTTTATGGTGGTTTTAAATTCGTGTTACACAAACTTTTATTTATATATAATCAAATTAATTTTTCACAAGAACTGTATAATTCAAAAAGTACCTATAAATTATCACCATAATAATATAGTATATTGAAAAATATATAATAAATATCATAAATTAAAAATATATATATATTACTATTATTGATATAAGAATATTAAGAGTATATTAATTGTAATTTCGAACGAATATTTCGCCTAAGATCATGTTATAATAATATTATACTTGTGTAGTATACAAAAATATTTTATAAAAATTAAATTTATAAAATGAAAAAATAAATCATCTATTAATACGAGTCATGTCTGTGTTATAAAATCCAATCTTGTAAATTAAGTTTAATCCGTAATGCGTGAGCTCAGAAATACATTACAATTCCGATAAAAAAAATTATTTTTTTTCCCAACTGCAGGTGTGGGATAGACGGTTTACCTGAAGTTATAATAATAATCACACAATAAGATGATATGTTATTATTTTTACAACTACTTCGACCGATAAGATAAGCATTTAGTACGTTATTATATAATACACGTGCAAGTAGTTTTCACTTTTTATTAATTAAATATGGGGCGTGTTTAGGTTTTGGAAACATCAAACACGCATGCGTCGATTAAAGATTACGATAACCGCGATAGCATGCGTATTGTAAGTTATTATATTGTAACACCGTAAATTAAATTAATCGTTAATAAAATTAATTTATAGCCTTCGTTGCGTGTGATACCCATTATGAATCGGGAGTTTATAAACTTCCTGGAAAGATTGTATAATAATATATTTTATTACGTGATGTATACACAGTATGTTTGAAAAATTCCCGAACTAAATTTAGTTAGAGAATATAAATAGCATTATCGTTCATACAACTAATGCATCATATAGTACAAAGTCTATCGAATATGTGTACAAAATATCAGTATGTTAGTTCACTTCAGTCTCGAGTTATATTCGAAAGTGTGCGGTGTGTTAGTAGTACCTTATACAAGCTTGCAACATGGAACAAAGAAGCGCAATAAAATTTTGTGTTCGACTTCAAAAATCGTTTACAGAAATTTATTCTATGATACAGCAAACATTCGGTGATGAAGCTACATCTCGCACTACTACGTATACTTGGTGGAAGCGATTTAAAAACGGTTAAGAGTCTTTGGATGATGACGAACGAAGTGGAAGGCCATCAACAACTGTTCAAGACAAAAATACTTCGAAAGTGCATGCGCGCCCTACTGCTCGAACAACCTCATCTTACCCTTCGAATCATAACAGTAAAGTTTAATATTAGTAAAGATGCAGTAATTACAATTTTAACAAAAAAATGAACCGTCGAAAAATTTATTCATGTTTTGTTTCACATTTTTTAACCGATGAACAAAAACAAACGCGTCTTTCTTGCAGCCGAGATTTCATTGAAACTGCCGACAGCGATCCAAATTTTTAAAAACAACTGTAACGGGTGAGGAAAGTTGGTGTTTCATGTATGACCCTCAAGCCAAATGGCAATCTTTAGCGTGGTTAAGTCCGGGAGCCCAAAAACCAACGAAATTGAGGCAGCAAAAATCAAAAATCAAAACAATGTTAATTGCATTTTTCAATTCAGAGGGCCTGATTCACCACGAATTTGTTCCAAATGGACAGACGGTGAATGCTAAATTTTATTTAGAAGCGATGAAGCGCCTGATGCATCGTATTCGTCGAATCCGATCCGAATACCGCCTTCCGGGCAATTGGACACTTTTGCATGACAATGCTCCAGCTCACACAGCGACAATTTTAACACGTTTTTACCCTGAAAATTAAATCACCGTCCTCTCTCGTCCAACCTATTCACTAGATTTGACTCTTGCAAATTATTTTTTATTTCCAAAGCTCAAGTTGAAGACGAAAGGTTCACTTTTTTGACGACATTCCTGCAGTTCAAAGAGCTTGTACAAAGCAGTTAAAGGCAATTTCGCAAAATGAGTTCTCCAGAGAGTTTGAACAGCTTTACCGACGATGTAACGAGTGTATCACTAGACAAGGGCTATATGTAGAGGGTTGATGTAAATAAATTTGCTTATTTTTAAATATGTGTTTTTACTAACTTTGGTTCGGGAATTTTTTAGACATAATGTTGATGATGTACAATAATATTATATTTAAAGCTTGGATGTTATTGACTTTTTCTTGGAAAGTTTTAAACGACACTTCCTATCTAAAATGTGTTTCAATATCATTCTTAAAATCTTATCCGAGTGACTATTTGTATTTTGCATTTTTCAATAGTTTTAAAAGTTTTTAAAGATCTACGAATTAATTGTTGTTTCTCAATTTACGTTAAAAAGCTAACTTAAAGTATTTGCGTTTATATTTAAGTTAATATTTATTATTTATGATAATAATTTATTATTGTACTACAAAATATGGTTAGCTCAAAATTAATTATTGTATATTAAACTCGTGAACAATTACACACAAAAAAAAAAAAAAAAAAACAACAACAACTTATAGATTCTTACTAGTTTGCATTGGAAGTGACGATGGAGGATTTAATTATTGAACATTATGGTGTACCAATTTCTTCCGTCAGTATAAAAAGATCTTTTTAATTTAAGAAAATTGTTGAAAACTCAAATGCGTATTGTTAGTTCAGTTTGCAACATTTTAATATTCAAATTAAGGGTTCAAAATATTAAACTAGATTCAAACAAATCCAACGTTAATTAAATAAAGTGTTTTATTTTTTATTTATAATGTTATCTAGTTAATACAATTATTGAATAAACAGTGAAATATGAAATCAGTTACATCAGGGGCAAAAAATAATATATTTGATATTTTCAACTCTTACCGGTAAATACAACTCCATAAATTAAACTACGTATTCTGATTTACCGAATTGCAATAATTTATTCAGGCTTTTCAACGTTAGTGCATTGTAGTTCTAGTCAAACGACCAAAAAAAAAATATTATATTTAAATTTTCTTTAACGTGCAACTACATTTAACAGACGTATGACATATTATTACAGGGGTGTAGCGAGATTGCCTATTCATATCGCCGTTCAATGGAATTATTTATTTATTCAAATGTTCTGTCATCAGCTAAAATACATCAGTGTTGATATTCATATACTTTTTTTTCTACAATTTATTAAGCTGTAATAATAGTTAGTATGTTATTATTAAATAATTCAGAAGTTACTCGTTCGATTTTTAAATTAGATATTATATGTCTAAATATTATTTTATATCACTTTTGTTTGCATTTTTTCAAAGTTCTTATAAACAACAGACATACATTTGTTTTTTAGTTAAATAAATTGAGGTTTTTTGTAGAATTGAGTAGCAGTAGTTGTGTTACGAAGTGGTTTTTAACTACGCGTGACCATAATGCGGTAACACGAACTTTTGACCACCTGTTGATGGATCGCTGTATTAAATTATCATAATTGCAAATTAGTATAGACTTGTGTCGCCAATTACGACTAAATGTATTTAAACACAAATAGTAAGTTAAGCTAATAAAAAAAAGTAAATAAATATTGTAATAAAACGAAGAAACGCCTGACCTCTCTAGTTTTGGAATGCTAATCAAATGATAAATTATTATTTGTTAATTTAGTTTTAAATTTTTATAAAAATCATTGATAAATAAATAAACCAGAAATTAGTCATATACAACCGAGTTTTAGTTTATAATGAGCATGTGGTTTTGATTATTATTAAATTTATTACTTGATAAACCGTTGTAAACTTATTTCGTGACGTTGCAAGTGAACAATAGTCAAACGTTTTAACGCATTTTTAACGGTTAAAGTGCAATATTGATTTGGTGTGATTGACGAACGATGTCCCATAATTTAGTATAATAGTTTACCGTTTATTATAGATTTCAAAGTTATTCACAATGTCGTTGATAAAGTCTCAAAAGAAACTCATCTCGCTACGACTGGACTTTGGTATATTATACGAGACAGTCCATTGGCCGTCGTCGTCTGATGTGCAGTACGCGTAGTATCGATGCAAATAGATTGTTCTTTTCGATCGGTCGGCGCGCGAAAAACCGTTTCTCCGTTATCGTCTCACGGTTTATTTCGTATTTTTTTTTAGCGCCGGGTATGTGCGCACGTGCGACATTCGCTTGTTTTAAAGCGTATAAATCATGTCGTCGAAAATCCGCCATACCGTTACATCTGACGACCCCTTCTCTCTGTCGTGCACACAAAGTAGGTGTTATATGTGTGCGCGCGCGCGCGCGTGTGTGTGTGTACCTGCGCGTGATCAAATTGATGGTGCGGCGGCGGCTGCAAAACGCAAAACCAGAAACGACAGTGTATTATCACAGTACATTAATCAAACTCTCACAATGTTTCTGATCTCGTTCCAACAATCGGGCGCCCGTGCGCAATACACATACACACGCACACACACACTCTCTCTCTCTCTCTCTCTCTCTCTCACTCTCTTACACACACACACGCACACGAGGTCGGCGGAATTGTTGGGCGTGTTCGACGGCGAAATATTTGCGGACTTGGTTGTATGCAATTTTTTACGCCGAGAAATCATTTTATTATTATTTTATCATCATCATCGGTCTCGTGAGAGTTTGTGCACGCCCAAATAACATTATGTGGGTATAACACTGCTGTTTAGATTTGATAATATATTTTCGTTATGCATAATATCGATAATTTTAAGCGATATAATAATATACACACGAAATTAATAGATCAATAGAAAGTAATAATAATTACTACGAGTATAAATAATACCGAGCTTATCACGGTACACCTTTTTCTGATATTAACCACGGCGTGTTGCTGCTGTTTGTGTACTTTTGACCACGACTTACTACTCCTCAATTTCGAATATTATTTTCAACCGATTCTTAACTTAATAAACATAATAAATTCACACGGTAATGTATAATAGTCAGCTATAGATTATGCCCGTTGAATGTAAAATAATAGAGCAGGATCCTATTACAGAACGATTGTGTCACGTCCCTTCTTCCATCGGCTGTCACTCCGTAACTCCCCTCTTCCACCGGTGGTCGTTCTGTTTATATTTACGAGGTCTCGGGGACTCGACCTTGGTGTGTGACATTACTGCTAGGTGTCAGAGTTACCTCATGTCAGTAAAGTACTTGACGTATATATATATATATATTGTGTTTTACAATGATTATTATCATTATTATTATTATTACAATATTACAAGGCACCTTAATATGTATTACCTAAACCCGATTGGACCCTGGTTTGTCGTGTAGATATCCACTGTGGTTGCACTGGTCGTCGGTTGAGTCCCAGTGGTGGTTTTAGTAGTATTTTTTTGATGAGGCGATTTATGCATCAACCCCCCCCCCCTTCTCTTCATAATAAAAATTAGACTTCATAATAAATAATTTAACCAACCAACACAAGCGACGATTCGAACAAGACAGAAATACAAATAATTATTTCAACGGTTTTTTAATTCTTATCGTTGGTCAGGCTATGACAAGAACAACTGATAAATGTAATAATTTGTTTTGATATTGAACGTGCCACGGCTGCAGGTTGACCATGACATCTCGCCATCTATTTTGAGTACACAGAGACGATATAAAACGAACCTCCTTATGATCATTGCGCATGCGAAATTCTACTACTTATTCAACAGTCGCGTGCATTCGCGTACATACGCGCGCGTGTGTAATTTATGTACACAAGTGTAAACTCCGAGGTGACTTTAGACAGCGCCTCTCTGACGTCATCGGGACATAGCTACTAGCTACCAGTGTTTGTTTACGTAATAATTGTTTCGTGCATTTCTCATCGGTTTATCGCAATTTTGATAATAAACAAGAAATGATAACAATAAAAAAATATGATAAAATGATAATTCATATTATTAAACTTTGTAAAGAGGATTTTTTTCTCGAATAAAGTTATAAATACGTTAATAATAATTAGCAAAATATGTGCTATCAGTGATCTAAAAAGTATACATTTTTGAGTATTACTTATTTCAAAATTTTAGGTGACTCGCCGCCTCACTTGCCTCACCTTCAAAGCCGCCACTGTTGAGTCCTCTTTTTGCTCGAGTCCCGTCTCGACTGCCTGGAGTCCACGTCGGTCATTACTACCACGCGTACGCCAAACTTTCGTTAGAATATATAATAATATAAACGTTTGACTAGCACATTTGCCACACTTCACACTCAGCACATTTGCCGTGCGATATTTTAAGAATAGTGTACGATGTCTATTTGCGAAAACCGTTACAATTGCATTCCGTGTTTTTGGTTCTCGGGTGCAAAGCCATAATAGAAGTATCTAACTTGCTAACCAACCATCAGATTATTATGACTTACCTATTCATTATTACTGTGCATATACGTTCGGTGTTATATTCGGTACTCTTTTAAACCGTATGGGGAAATACTGGATTTTATAGAATTCTGTACACATTATTATTAGGATTCTTGTTTTTCAGAAAAACGCGTTTTTGTATAATATGCAGTGTAAGGGATACGCCACACGATAATAATATAAATATATAAACATAATTTATTATTACTGTCGTTCACAGTAAAACATGATCGTTATAATAAAAACGCGGATTAATAACGGTCTCGTTTCGATTTTTATGGTCGGCAGACGGTTATTATTACGACCGTATATTATATTATCGTATTATATATTATTATATTTTTCGACTGTCCACTACGACACACATACACACAAGATGACTGCGTATAATATACGTATATATAATACATATAATATACTTTTTGTTCACCAATAACGTAATATAATGTAAACGTTTGTGTCGACTTTGTCTTTGACGGCATAGACGTTACGATATTATTACAAAACGGCCATTTATACAAACACACATATATATAGAAATATGTGTTTAACGTAAGGGACGACGACTTAGGCGGCGCCGGCGGTGGTGGTACTAAACATTTGTTGGTTGAAGATTTATGGTTTTCCGGTTAAAATAGCGCGTTTACGTATATATATATATATATATATATTTGTGCGTGTGTAACACACGATGTATATATGTACATTTTCACGATACGAAATTGGGGGACGGAAAAATGCGTATGGAATTTTCGTTTTCGATGTACGATGAACGCGTAAAGACATTGCCGACGAATCGTCCGCGTGTTTCCCGTTTCATCAATATCCTTTCTCGTCGTCGTCGTTTGGAATGAATTATTTGGCCCCGCACACCGTCGTAACGACAACACATAATGATTAATAATACTATCGTGGACGTCACGTGTAGGATCAATCGTCTAGAAATATTAAGGGTAGCCGAACAAAACATTTTTCAAAACTGCATTGCAGGCGCTTCTCCTAAACAGATTTAATGCAAAACCTATTAGTTCGATATAATATCGTCAACAGTTTTCCCCGTGGGACTGTGAAACTAAAAGCAAAAGTTGCGATTCGAGTATTTAAGAGCTCACTGGAAATGGAAAGGCAAAAAAATAATTATACTTTGCAATAATGCGTAGTGATTCGCCTATGAAATTTCAATGCGTATAATAGAAATTTACGTCGGTAAATACGACACGCGTGCAACAGAGTAAATGCAGTAACTCAATTTTTACAGCTTCCTTCAATAAAAGCACAATAAATTTAAAATTAAAACCCTTCTTTTTTTATTTTATTAAAACTTTTTATCCGTAGTTTATTTTAAGAAGGTTTAAAAAGCCATTTCATTTTTAAGTGTGATAACACGTATTATAATTTGCTAACTTGTATGAACTAATGAATTGCTCAATAAAAAAAAAAAAAAAAAAAAAAATATATTTTCAAGTTGATAAATTATTATTGATTGTTAATAAATGGTTTTTGCCACGTGGGAAGCAAATAAGTATGAGTAAATTTTATGCATTATTGTCTATAATGATATTATAATTAAAATATTTAAGATATTAGTGTTACTAGGGACTTGGAGTTTCTAATTTTGTCCTTAGATCAATGTCTTTTTTTTTATGCCTCAATCATTTGGTAGTAACATTTTATCGATGTGATGTCAATTTTGAAACACGGGTAACAATACAATGTTGCGATTATCGAGTAGAAACCAACCTAGTGGGTAAAATCGACATATTTTCATATAAAGGCGATTTATATTATAATATAAATAGCTTTGCTATATTGATAGTGCACATACTGAACGTATATCACCATAAAAATATCGTTTGTGCAATCATAGATACTGATAATAATAATTTACACAATTCAACTCTTTGGATAATACGATAATACGGCGGGGCTCAAACCTAAGCCGTTTTCACATCAACGTCTATGATCATAAAATCAAAATAATGTCTGTTTATAACAGTATACATACAGGCGATGCAGCTTGTGTAGATGGTATGATATTAAATAGTTTTACTCTTAGTTTTTAATTTAACCGATCAATAACATAGAATGCGATGACGGAATCGTTCAATAATTACAAGTTATAACCCGCACCAAAATCTTTTTAAAATAATTAATCGAGAATCGGAATCGATAAATCAGCAAAAAATACCATACAATCAAAACAAACTGACCGGATGATCACATAACGGAAAAACGGAAAAAGAAATCGAAATTATTAAGTAAGCAAAGCAAAAAGTTGATTAAAAAAAAAATATAGTCAATATAGGTATGATGTGTACAAAATAAATCTTAGCAGGAACATAAGTTTATCAATAAATTTAAGTCCATGTTGGATGTGTGAATACATTTAAATTAGGGTTGAATACAATTTGAACGAATTTAGTTACAAAACAAATGTTTCAAAAAGAGAAAACATTTTTCTTGAAATTTTAAAGTCTTGTAAGTTTTGTCTTAAAATTTGGTAAGTGGGCTGTTTCGAATAATTTTTGCTGGACCGGTCAATCATTCCAAGTTGCGTAATACAGTAACAGTCGTTTTAAAATTAGATAATATGTAAAAAATTATAACAAAGTACACCACAGACTTATACATTTCTACAAAATTAAATATAATAATAATAATAATAATAATATATACGCTGTTGTGAGCAAGATAATGCGAATGTGGATTCGGTGATTTCATTTGCTATTTATATATACATGCATATATATATATATACTGTAGGTGCACTCGACGAGTACCGATATGATAATACTTATTTATTGTTATTACGCCTATAATATAATACAATATAATATATTATAAGGTTTTCCGGAGCGTGATCACGTTTTCGTAATATCGTTTAAGCTACATTTTTTTATACGTCGTTGCAGGTTTTCTCGGCAAGGATACAAGGGTGGGTAGATGGCAAGCAGTGCCTATATACAGAGACGTGCGTTCACCAACCCACCCGCCGGACCAACCGACCCCGGGTCACCCCCTCGTTCGTGTAGTTTGCGTCCGATAATGTGTGGTTCAATTTGTCCCTGTAAATAACGGCGGCGGTGGTCCCGCGGGTGAACCCTATAAATCCTCGGCCACCCCGATCACTTCCACTCCTGGCCACACGGACAACAACAACACAATCGAAAAATCAAATTCTTCTCGAATACGCAAACACACACAACTGTATATTTTATATTATTACTATTATTATTATACGTTTCCGCCGCCACTGCGACGACACGGGGTTTGATAAATTTTCGGAAATTTGACAGCATACCACCGCTGCCGCCGGGTCCTCGAGAGGGTGGAAATAAAAACAACCGTTTTCAATTCCTTATAGGCTTTCGTGTTTGCGCTTTTTTTCTGATTTACGACGTTGATACTTTCTGGTCGACTATATATACTACAGTGGAAAAATGTGAACACGCCTCTCCCGCTGCCACCGCAAGTAACCGATGTACCGAAGACACATATTGCATCGACATGATCAGTCGGAGGAAGGGGGGATGAGATGAATATAATAATAATAATAATAATAAAATCCGTGAAATCCAAGCGGTTCTTCGATTCCAATTCGAGAGAAACGTTATCTGGATATCGGTTGAAATCCCACACTACTATCAGCTGTTTTGTAAATCGAATTTTTATTTTGTTTTCATACCATAATATAACTACTATGATAGTAAGTACTTAATAAAATAAAAGGCTTAAACTTTAAGACTAAACATATGAAACTAATATATATGCATGTGCCTGACAAATAAAAATTATGTACTTGTTTCTTAGATTTCAAGCGCAACAATGAATGTATTGATTTTACCATGTGTTTTTTTATTATTTTTTTGTGTCCGAAAATACTTTTCCAGTAAAACAAATGCTCTAATCATCAACTTCAATGGAGGTTTTCAGTAAAAAATTGCATTTAGGTGGTTGTTTTGAAAGACCAAAATTCAAAATTCTCAGTATATTTTAAAATAATTGGAATAATAAAAATAAAAACAAATATTTAGAATTGTAATATAGTACATTATTAAAGTATAATATTTTGGTTACTATATTTACTAAAAAAATAGACAGTTTTTACTCATAGACATTGTCTTTTGATATTTTATAGTTTTTTTTTTACATAAAAATGTTTTTGGGCTGGTACAACTTTTTTTCCAACTGATTTTTATTACGCTTTTTTACCATTGTTATTTAATATTATTCATATTAAAGTAATATAATTGTAATTAGTATTTAAAAAATAGTTCATTGACAAAATCAACCTATTATCTAATTTCATAAAAAAATACATAGCATCCTACTAGATATTTTTCCTCTACAAGAAAAAAGATTTATGATTCCTAATTATTTTCCCAAAAAAATAATTATGATTCATAGATTTTCCTTGTAAAGAAAAAATATCAAGTAGTGAACTACATTTTTTTTCTATAAATACCGAGAAAAATGTTTTAGTCGATCAAAAACCTTAACAATTTAATACAAGATTCCTTGTAAGTTGTTAATTTAGGAATTAAAAAAAAAAAGTTGACAGTAATCCAACAATATTTTTTATAGAATTTTAAATATAGAATTTTGACGAATTGATATAGTAAGCAGTACATAATATTATAATATTATAATAAATGCAATATTTTCAGAAAAAAATGAAAAAAAAATGGATTTAATATTAGTTAATTATTCTAAAAAAAATATTTTAAATAATAACATAATTTGTACCTGTATATATTTTAGTTTAGTTTGTTGTTCTTTCGTTTATTCTGTGGGATTGTTTCTACGTGGGATTTTTGAAGATGTTCACCAAACAGATTTCATAGGATATACGGTTTTTATCGAGATCTCAGCTCTATAAGCCCAAGTTCTATAACCTAGGGGATTTCCGGTAAATACAAATACTACTGTGTTATTTTTCGTTTATTCTAATAAGAGGTTATTTTAAATCGGATTTCTTGACGTCAATAATTTAAAAGAAAAACTAACTTTCAAAAGGTTTTTTTTTAATTTTTTTAATGTAAGTTTGTATAAATTAGCTTTTAATATTTTTTTAACAAAGTATAATTATTAGAAAACTCTAAAACTTTTATTTCATCAATTGGCACAATTGTGAGTTTTTTCGATCATATTTTTTGGTATTCTTAGTTAATACTCGTGGAAGTCATATTTAATAAAATAGACACAATGACTACAATTTGAGTTTGGTTATTTTAGCTCAGGTATTAAACCTTAAAACACAATATGTTATGTCAAGAAAAAATCTAAAATGACATATTTTACATATGCAAACGTACAGCAAAAATGTATAAAAAACCACAAATCAAATTCAGTCTAAATATTATGTATACATTTATCAATTTTATCAAAAACATAATACACAGTACGGTAAGATACCGCAGAGTTCTTTAAAAATTATGAAATTTTATGTTTTATTGATTTTTTACTATGTTATCCTAATAACTATTAATAGTGAGACAAAATCACGTATAATTTATAAGCTCATTATATATATATCATATTATAATATTGTATATAATATTATTTTTATTTGATTTTATTCATAAATATACGAGAAAAGCCTAAATACAATGATATTTTAATATATAATCAACAAGTTGATAAATACAATATTTTATACAAATTAATCGATGTGTGCAAGTTAGAGTGAAAAAGCGGGGTCATAGTGTGCATAAACTGGATAATTAGGGAACATATTATGTATACTATGGATCGTCCATTCTAGATAAGAAAGAAAAAAATTCATTTTAATATTAACTATTCAAATCATAATTATGTTAAAGTTGGACTACCCGCGTCTATAAGTTGTGTATAATATTAGAGTTTATATTACCGTGGTTAATCGTTGATTTCCATTCTCATAGTATTTCCATGTTAAACTGAAGTCAAGCATCCAAGAAAAAAGTAGATGCACTGTCACTGCATAGTTCTTACGTATATTTTTGTATTATCGTGACTAACAAAAATTAGATGGACAGCTGTGAAAGAAGTGAATTTTTTACGTATGAATCACCATTCGTCTGTTCAGGATTTAAGATTCATGAACTTAAAAACAATCAATTATGGGCACCACGACATGTATTTAAATAAATGTTGTTGTAAAAATGTTAAATTAGTTTAAAGAAAAATTTATTTATTTTCAACTAGAAATATTACAAACATATTTTATAAAATAAAACCAAACATTAACTTTCTCTAATTTTATTGAGCTTAAACCAACATTAAATAAAATTCACTTTACTATGTGTAGGTAAAAATTAAGTTGCCAAACAAAAGTCAATAAAAAAGCCAACCTCCCTCCATCTAAACTGCAAAAATAACGAACATATAAAGTCCTACTGTAAATAGTTATGTATTCATTGGGGATCTTCAAGCAACAGTTTCTTGTTAAAAAAAAAATCGTGATACGGCAGCATAATTTTTAGGCCTTCTGCTTTTGTTACTACCCATAAAATGTTGAAAAATGCCCTGTATTAAAAAATATTCAATAGAAAAGAGTTGTTTGAATTAATCGATGCGAGAAATTCAAATTTGGTTTTGAAAATTAACAAAAATCTTGTTGCCACTTCAGAATTTATATTTAAACCCATAAATGATTTATTTTACAAAAATAAAATAGCAATCATTAAACCAAGATAAAATATTCGACAAACCTCTAATTTAAACTCATATTCATGTTATATTTTACTTTTCGTTAGAATAAATGTCCATTTCTTATTTTTAACAAAATAGTTTTATCAACTGTGAAATATATCCACTGTTTGAGTATTCACCCAGATTAACACTTTTTACCTAATATTAATATCAACACAGTAACACAGTAAACTTCTATTATTAAATGATCAATTTTGTATCCGTATCTGCTCTCTTTCAACTTGTATTCACACAACATCTAAACTACTAATTTATAAACTATTTATCTAGTGATTTTTGGTCTTACGATATAGAATTACTAATAATGGGGTCAGCAAAAATGTCGAAGACCAATTGTGTTCAACGTGTTTAGTAAAATCACACTGCACATAATGATTTTACCGTCTATTCAGTATTATATTAGGTCCATAATATAACTAAAGCGTATTACAAACGATTCAAAGTTTATCTCCAAAATGTATAAATTTGTTATAATTGTAAAAATTTACAAATTTTACGATTTAATAAATTGTAATACCAACTATAAAAGAAATTTATGTATATAATAATGTATATTATTTACCAGAATTTAACTAATTATCTTGATTATAAAAACGTAGTGTACTACTTTATAAGTTCTCATTTTCATTGAAAAGCAATCAATCATAAATATGTTTTGGAGATTTTTTTTTTTTTTTTGGTTTTTATGATAACGATAACGTTACTTTATTAATCGATTGCTCAGGATAATCTAGATACTGTAACGCAAAAAAAAACCTAATTTTTTATTTAATTTTTAAGCTCTAAAACAAAGGTTCTTATCAACAGTTATTGGAGTACATTAAAATAATCGAAGACTGCTTAAGTAAAGATGTTCAACATTTTTAATAATCAAAGATACATTAAGGATATAGTAAAAAATATAAAATAATATATAAAAAATAATAATATTACAATTTTAACAAATGTTTTATATTTTTTCCTCCTGATTATTTTAAAAAGTACTGAGGATTTACAATTCTGACCTAATAAACCTAGATAATATTTGCTATCAGAAAACGTCTATCAAAGTTTTTTTTTCTAAAAAAAAATTTATTCAGACACAAAAAAAAAAGAAAAGAAAAGATATCATTTTGAAAATAGTACATTAATCGTTCCGTTTAGAATTTAAAAATATGATATAATATATTTAAAAAAACAGCATATTTCACTTGACAACGGTAAATCTTATTACGATTAGAACGGTATATTTTTTATTAGATTATAACGTTCCGAGATTTACATGAAGAATTATATAAGTTTCGAGTTATATCGGATTGTTTAAAATAATATATTACACACACCCCTTCCCACACATCAAACGTAAACGTACCACCCGGCACCCAGTTATATAATATAATATATGTGCGTGTTAACGTGTACAACTGTACACAACAGAAAAGTTTGGCCACGTCCAAGTGAAATAATAATAACAATAATATATAAAGTATTACAGTAAGAACGGGTCAAGAGAATAATGACCAGGAAGGAAACAAGCGTGAACCTAATTGTTGAAATGGGAATTCTGAACAGACGGTGTATATATTAGTTGTTCACAACAAACTTTAGAATATTCCGAATTTAAACGGATTAAGGTAGTTGAGTTATACGGAGTAATGTATTGGAAACTTTTCGTACAGTTTCAATTTACGAACACAATTTATAAGAATGACTAGACGAGGCACCAACAATATTGAATTTACTACTTTTAGAATTACACCGTGTTGATATTAAATTTTTCTTTTCGAATATTTTATTTTTGCCAATTCATGTTGACGCACTTACTAATAATAATATATTAATCACATCGGTGGCAATATAATATCACATATTATTCACATGTATTTGTACCAGACGAAAGCGGTAAAGTGTATAACTGAATCGCATATAAACTATTTACCATATCATAAAATTATCATTCATATTCGTATTCAAATTTGCCGATTAAATATTAAATGGGTTTTAACTTAAAAATATGATTTGTATTTCGTGTATTTAATTTGGTTTGTCTCCGTCAACCAACTTTTAAATATATTTAAGATATTTTGGACGATTACCAATATTACTTATTACAGTTATCCGACATCATATGTCATTTACTGTACTTACTCTATTTTACAATAAATAGAATATATTGTTGGTGTAAGCACAAGATATTTTTGAATCATTATTTATCCAACTGTTTGAGTATTAAGCAATAGTTATAAAATAATTTTAGATCTTTTAGATATTGCATGGTTTGCGACAAAATAATCAGCCTATAGAAAAAAAAAATATATATATTTACATATATTAGAGGTGTGTAAATACTTTAAATCGTGTGCTAATAAAATATTGCAAGGTCTAAGATAGAACGGTGAGATGGAGATAAGGAGAGCTAATGAGTCAATTTATTGTCTTTTGTTGGGTGTATTATAGCCGAGTTGAATCACCTTTAAGAGACGTATGCACAATGAAATATTCCATCTCAAATATATATTATAACGAAATGTTGTTATTTTTTTCAAACATTAATTTGTATCGTTTACATTGTAAATTCATAGTTTATATTTTAATTGTATAAATATAATATTACATAATGATTAATTAAATATTATGTACATAAATAATGATTTTAAATTTATTTGTTAGTGTCTATACATTAAACCATTGACAGCTAAAAATTGTTTAAGTAGCCTTTAAATTTGGGATATCGAGAAAGTACATTTATATTATATACATTGAAATTTTATCCTTGTCGTGTGTGTTATTTATTAATACCGTTTACGGAAAAAAAAACACGCACTACTATACACTGCAGTATATAATATTATATTTACGCCGTTTGACGCAGAATAGTCTTCGGTTATCGGCTCAATTTATTGCCAGCAAAAAGTTTCGCAGCAGCTATAGCCAAGTGTTATTTTTTGTCTCCACATTCCGCACACGCTTCGGCCTAAATTTTTCGAAAAAGCGTGTACGTAGACCGGCGGGTGACCCTAAATTATATTGTACGACATGGTGATCCATATTTAACTGGCTAGACTATAACTTTTCCAAGTCGGGTTTTATGAAAAAACATAAAAAAATAGTTTGAGGACTTAGAAGTTTAGCGAGCGGGAAGGACCGTAAGTCATTTACGTATCGTTATTTTGACGTTCTTTTGTACGTTGAACAGTAGCGTATCGTTTTAAATTCGATTTCCCCAAAAAGCTACAACAACAATTTAGATAATTGATCAAAAAACAGAATTTCGACATTTCAGAAAAAGATTATTGAAATATTGAACTGTATACACATATACCTATTTAAAATAATTATGGCATGAAAACATTATAGTTAACTTAAAACTCTGTCAAGTGATGTGTTATAATTGAAGTTGACTTAATAAACGGCCTTTAGTAGGTATAATATTCATTTGGGCGGTCATTTTAATTAAACATATAATTTGAACACATTTTTAATTTTATTAATAATGATTAATTAAATTAATAATTTATAAAATAATGTTTCAATATTAATACAATAATTATACCTAGTGGAACTATTTTTATAACGATTGTTTTTACATAAAATGTTTGTGATTGATGTTATGAAAACTGACGATTATTTAAATAATTACAATTTATAAACAAAAATATTTATAGGATGGTATTAAAACGATTTGAGATTTATAGATGTAGGTAACTTTGATGGAGTTTATCGCTAGCACCATATCTGCTTTTGACTCTGATCGTCTTAATTTTAAAATATTATTTAAATTGAAAAAAAAAATCGAATAAAACTAATAAATTAATGAATTCTATTTATGGGGGAATACAATTACAGTCTAAATGTCAATAATCAATCATGCATATTATGCTATATTACATGTATTTTAACGTACATAAAATAAACATATTTAATAATTGATTTGTGACTATCGCAATTAAGACGACATTGCCAGCCAGGATGAAACATTTTAAATGGACATTCAATTCGGTACATTATTTATTTATTTTTAAATAAAAAGATATTTTAAGGTTTTTTAGCGTATGAAGTCCTTATCCTAAATAATTACAATAATACATATTTATATATTATATATTGTAAATCTACACGTCGTGTGTAGACAGTTAAACTCATATTTTTCTAAGCTGAATTTCGGGTTAAAAAATGTTTGTGTAACATTGTTTCATGTATTTAAAACACTTAATTTTTTACAAAAACACACAAACCGCTGTCAATCGAATGGATCACCGACTCGTATAATATATACGCAGCTGCGATATTAACATGGCACACGCGTAAATATTTATTCGGAAACTTGCCGGATTCCGTGAAAATTTGGTCGACGGCGGCGCGGTATCGGTGGTCGGCAGGTGTTAGAAACTTATGCTTGTTGGGTCTACTCGACCCGACCCGGGTTATCATCTTCAGCTAAGTGCATCGGACTCAGCAGAAACTTGGTTTGCGGTAATCTTTACTTGTCCGCAAGTTCGGCATTCTGCACGGATATAATAATAATAATAATAATAATAATAATAATAATAATAATAATATTACTTGTCGTTCACCCGCGGAACTTAGTCAATATACATTTTCGAGGGTGGTCCTGTGGTAATACGTCTTGCACAAGTACAAGGCAATTGGAGAAGAAAAAAGCACGACCTAAAAATATAAAATATCCAACAGTCGTTTATTCATAACTTTTCAGTTGTCACCGCTACAGCTCGAAAAGGGTTATATGAAATATCTAAAATGAAACATTTTCGGTTTACAAAATTTCTTTCGAAAACAATTGTTAAATAACACGCAGTCGTAAAATTCAACCGACACTAATACTGACACAGATAGACAATAAATTTAAAAATCATGTCGATATCGTATCAATCACACACACCGTTTGGAAATAAATTTCTATCATCATAAATATATCAGTTTAGTATTATTATAGCCACTTTAATGAAATTTAAAATAAAATATTGCAATATAAATTACATGATTATAATAATTAGGTATTCATTAGGTTGGAAAGAGTTAATGACTGCAAGAAAATATGTTAGAAGTAACAGTTTTTTTAAATAATTTTAATTAAAGCTAAATAATTAATGAGTTAACTAGTTTAACTGAATAACAGTATGCCAGATATATTTTTATTTAATCATGATGATATTAAGATATTAAAACAATACAATAAGTCATTTAGGTACCTACAACAGCCCGAAATGGCAGATAAAATATCCTAAACTATGTAAAAATTAGGAATTTTAAAAATTTATTTGGTTTGAAAATGTTAACAAGATAAAAACTAATCCACATAATATATTATTTACTTTCAAGTTTGTTAAATTAGCAGTAGAAAAGTAGAGCATATTCATTAGTTAAGTTAAAAATAGTAGATATTAAACTAGAGTATCGTTACATTATCCCGAGATTAATGTGTTTGTTATACATTTAGAATAAATTTAATATTTTGTATAATTTATTTACAAAAATGGGTTGTATAAAAATATGTTTTGCTATAAAAACATTGTGATTTTCGAAGTGGTTTTATAGTACCTATATTTATAAATCCAGTATGACCAAGCACACAGTGCTAAGTATAAGAAACGTATATTTGTGTCTAAAGTTCATGATTAGTTAAAGGCATTATGTCACTTAATCACACACGTATTTGAATATATATATATATATATACGAGAAGTAATAAAATGTCACCAGCTTCTGATTTAGTACAAGAGTTTCGATTTGTTTACTTTAAGAGTATAAAAATGTCACCAATCGTCGTATATTTAAATAAAAAAAAATATCCAACTGAAAGAGTTGGTCGAAATTAATAGCTTTTTAAAATAAAATGTATGATGCATGAAAAAAATTGACTTGGATTTTGTTACATTTTAATAAAATACAATTATTCTAATGTTACATAATGGATGATTATTTAGATATGTAAACGCTTATTTTCTAAACATTATATAATTAAGTATTTGGAAATATTTTTTTTAGCGTGTTAACGTTTTTAATTTTTTAAATGGCGTATAATATACATTTTAAATTTTATATTCTAAAGCTGTACATTTTTCTAAAAATGTCAATACATAAATAAATGAATTTTTAATGAGTAGGTAGTTTATAAGTACCTATTTAAAGTTAAGATGTGAGCTAAACAGTTAAATATCACTAGTAGTAATGAGCCAAAATATTGCGAAGTACCCTTATGTCATTCTACTCGACTCATCTAAATAACATTGACTATTATACAGAGTCACTTTATTTAGGACAATTATAAACGGACAAAGTAAAAAGGTTGACAGAGAAAAATATTAATAAACAAAAAAATATGATGATGAAAAAAACTATACTACGAATTAACGCTATAAAAAAATATATATAGTTTTAAATCATTCAGAGTAATTTACAAAAGTATAATTTGTTGCGTTGAGAATATCATTATTAATATTACTGAAATAATTGGAATTAAAGTGAACGTATTATAGTGAGTTATTTGAGATTTTATGTCATGAAATAAAATATGGTTTGATTACTCTTTGTAAGAAAAGTAATCGGTCGCGGTTAAAGAAAGTTATGGCGAATAAATATTAAATTATAAATACCATACGCATGTAACAGGCATAGGTCGAGTTTAATTTAAAACTATTTACGATTTTCCGAAATACCAATAATGATATGTGGATGTAAAAAAAATACGAAATAATTTAAATTCGTATGGATTTGGCTGTAACAAAGACCGACGCCGATTCGATTACTTATCCGTCTCGACGTCAGGAGTCAATACCAATTTGGGCGATCGACTGCTACAGTAGGGGGGGGGGCGAAAAGGTGGCGTATACCTACGATTTCAAATGGATAATTCATTGAAATAAATTTCGGTCTGGACTGAACGTTATTAGCGTCAGCGGCGACCTAGCTGCAGAGTCTAAAATTCCTCGCGAGCCTCAAAACCCGACCCGACCTTTTTTTCCTAAGTCAACAACGTCGAATACGAGAAACATACACACGCGTGTATTATACCTATATAATATAATATGTGTAGGTATTTTTATTGTTTTTCTGGCACGGCATCCTGCGCATATGATAGAATGCTTTACTCGATCTCATCGTTTTCGCCGCAAACAATTGGATGTTTCGGATCGGATAACAATGATGGACAGTGATGGAAAAATCTATCGAGCTTGCTGTATATACGTATTCAATCGTTAAATTTGTTTAGCCGCGATGAGACTGAAACTTTTTACTCGCCGTTGACAGGCGACTAACCCGAATAGTAGGTAATGACAATAATAATATGTCGAATGATAACCGCTCACGGAATTCCATGAGTTTCATTGGTCAATAATAATTTACTGGCTATATTTTTATACTTAATAAAGACGTATACTACGCATTTTTGAAATATTTAATAAAAAAAAAATGAAAGTGAAATATTAATTAACCGTTATACAATTGCTATTTGCTCATTTAATCAACAATATGTTTAATTTACACGTCACAGTAAATAAACACATCGAAAAATTAAAACGGTACTATTAAATATATACATTATTCATACATGGTACGTATATTGTTTATTTTAGAAAACGATTGAGAAATAGTGTATGCTCGATGAATCTTTCATTCTCTTTATACATATATCGTTCTTAACTGTTTGAGTTAAAAAAGTAATCCCAAACTTCACTTAAAACAAATGTTTCCTCGTGGTTAAATTTGATCAACATTCGACGACATTTAAATCATACTTTTTAGTGTCCCACAATATGATTATATTATGACATATGCTGATGTATCACCAAATCACGATCATGTGAAATAAACGAAGAACGAAGTGTTTCTATTCAAACTTGCGGCAGTGTAATCTAATTATTAATTGTTATTTTTTTTTTTTTAATGTTAGTCAGGTTTGATCGCACAGATGAGTATCACATGTATGTAATTTGCAATGATATAATGATATTATTACACGGTGGGTCTGTGTCGATGAAAGAGCTCATCGATAACGACCTTTATAATATATATAAATGCATAAATTATTGGTGAGAGGGTTCAGCAGGTGAGAAAGTGGGACCTGTGCGACGACAGTGATAACACACTGTGTTTTAACTTCAAACATTATTTTGTATATGTCACCGTGATGTAATAATAATAATAATGATAATATGTTAAATATCTCGTTGCTGTTTTTAATGATCTATAAAAACACTCTGAGAGGAAATCTAGGGGAGATCTCAGAGTAAAACTATAGAACGATCGAACTGTCAGGTGTGTGGAGGCCGTGAAGGAAAGATAGGTCGGCGAGCTGTGCGTAGTAGTAGGTACAGTGAGAGACACGCGAGAAAGTACAGCGTGTTCGATCCCAGGTGGTTTCCGAGGACAAGAGAGAGAGTCCGCCGACGTCATCCGGAAGATGCGGACGGGAGCGGCGAGAAAAAAATATAAATAAATAAATATAAGACCCTATTGTAGAACGTTTCTGGAAGGGGCTGAACGGGGTGGGGGAATACGGAACGATTTACATTTCTCCGCAAGCCGCATGTATAATGAGATATACGGTCGCTGGATATAAAATATGTATTCGTAGTGCGGGATGTAGAAAAAAATAAAATAAAAATCTCAAGCGAGGAGGAAGGCGAAAAAAAATGATTAAATTCTCGGCACGGTCCCGGGCACTGATTTAAGGTCTAGAGCGGCGACAAGGGGCTGTTCTCGCCCAACATCCCCTTCGTCCCGTTTGTGCGTGTGTCTTCTGCCGTGGTTTTGGTCAGAACATAATAATATATTATAATATTTGAAAAATATTAGTTTTTTTTTTCATTTTTGCTCCTTTCTCCGGTTTATTTATTTTTTTTTTTCACGCGATTTATTGGATGTTAATTTTGGCGTCCACCGGCGTCCGAGTTTTATACTCGGAATAACATAAAAAGGTAAATATTTATACCTTTAGTCGCGAACAACGTATCGATACTTTTAGCTAT